>JAOTRI020128980.1:0-11561 GCA_028564885.2 Zoanthus sanctaehelenae
CTTTTTACCCGCAGCTATCCATAATTAAGATCATTCTGATGAAGCCTTACACGAGAGAAGGCGAAACGTTAATGTTTCTTAAAATTTTTAACCGCGTGAAAACCGTAAAGCATTTTATAGATTGTTATCTCTTTTTATCACCATCAATGTTATCATTGTCATCACCATCATTGTCAATACCATCAATGTCATCATTATTACTGCCATCACCATCATTGTCAATACCATCAATGTCATCATTATTATTGCCATCACCATCATTGTCAATACCATCATTGTCATCATTATCATTGTTATCACCATCATTGTCAATACCATCATTGTCATCATTATCATTGCCATCACCATCATTGTCAATACCATCAATGTCATCATTATCATTGTCATCACCATCATTGTCAATACTATCACTGTTACCATTATCACTGTCATCACTATCATTGTCAATACCATCATTCTCAGTAGAATTATTGTCATCACTATCACTGCCATCATCTTATTCATTCATTTATTGTTACCACCATCTTCATCTTTATCATCTATCATCATTATTACACAACGTAATCACCATTATCACCACCATCAACATTATCATCGTTTCGACATCACAGTCAACATCATAACAAACATCACTATTTTTATCACCATTTCGACTACCAACATTAACTATTTCCATTTTATTATCACTGGTATTATTACAACAAAGAAGAACCATCACAACTTTCTATTATCACCACAACTGTTACCACTACTTCCTCATTTTCTCCATCACAGGCCTGGAGATTTCAGAAATTTGGGGAAAACAATCAGTTTTGGTTCCGTGCATCATATTGATGGGAAACTATCGGAAACCACTCTTTGGTTCTTTACATTTTGATCATGAGAGTAATTTTTTCGAAAAAGGGGACTAATAAAAGGAACTTTTAGTAAGCAAACATTACGTATTTTAAACATCGATATTTTAAGTAGGTTGCTCGGTATATTTAAATAACTATCTGAACTCCAAGCCTTCTTATTTTGATTGTGAACTTAATGTGTTAACACATATCGCCATCAGAAACCATTTTTTAGTTCCGTTATCTTACTAACCGGAAACGATCGTTACCGTGAAATATCCTGGCCTGCATCACTGCAAATCCTCTCCATCACCACAAACCACTAGTAATCTAATAACAACAGCATCAACATTACTGCAAAATTACATGATACCAATAAGCTCAAACTCAAAACGTTTGTTTCAATTAACTTACAAGCTCTACACCAATAACTCCAGCACCTATCAAGATCATCTTCTTTGGGACTCTACCAAGGGATAAAGCACCGGTGGATGAAACTATCGTTTGTTCATCAATCTGTGTACAAAACAAAAGCTTTTGAACATTAAAATTATTTACATATACAACTTTTACTACGTTTCCGTGTCTCTCCCAATATCCTCTATTTCGGAGATAAAGTCATAGAAAGTTGTGCGCTAATACTCAAATAAAACTAAACTCAAAACATACCTCTATGCCTGGAAATGGCATGATTTCTGATCCTGTAGCAATTAAAATGTTTTTGGTTGGTATAACCTCAGTCGTACCATCTTCTTTGTGCACTGTTACCTAAGTAACAATTGTGAATACGTCACTGAAAAAAACTAATAGATCTGTTCTGTCCGCCAGAAGGACAACAAATTCTATTACTTGGAATATTGCTGAAAGCTCTATTTATGATTGGTGCCTCTAAGAAGGTAACACTAAAAGCTATAAATCCTTTTATAAGCCCAGTGGCCCTTACGGCTGGCGCCTATCTCCAGATTCTGTAGTGTTAAGCGGATGAGATTCTTTGACTACCCCTGGGCGGGACACTAATCCATCGCAGGTTAGTTCCCAGAAAATGCTGGTACTCATTTACGTACCCCAGAAGGATGGAAAGCTGAGTTGGCTTAGGCGGAAAAAAGGTCACACAAAATCAAATATTCGAATCTCGGCAAAGTGTCGCGATCGAACTGGGCACCTGTGGTCAGAAAGCAGGGATCTTACATGCGCCAACCACTTCCGCACAGAAGTTAACACGTTATTCAACATCTCTAGGCTGGAAGGATTAATCACTATATTTTCAACTTTCTAACTAGTCTAAAGACTAGCGCTGACATTGATGCTATTAGCTAAACGTTTTATTTTACCAACCATTTGTTGTTCCGAATTCTGAGGTATCTTCCGTGATAATGATAAAGACAGGAAGTTGAATTTTGTTTAGATAATCTAATAGCCAAAACTAAATTTCTACTAGTTCATAGAAAGTTGGCTAACATAATTGTGACAAAGGGCATAATGAAGGCACAACGCTGACGATGAATGAGTTTTAGCATCGAGGTTATCAAACCCTGTGTTTTATCTACCTGCTAACGCACTTTATTTAACGTTCTTTTAAAAAATGTGCTTAACTAAATAAACTATTAGCTCTGTTGAAGGACAAATTCTTCAAAAGGTATCTTTTTAAGGAAGCTTTGGCAATGCTTAGAAAAATTTAAACTTTAAGTTTAAAAAAAGATGTGGTTATCCTAATTTTAAGAGTCGATTAAACTGTAATTATTTTACATTAGCTTTGACAGTTCCAACGCTAGACCTCATTGAAGTTTGTTTCGCCGGGTAGAGTACATGTGTACCTGGGTATATACGGGATTAGATCTAATAGTAACTTCTAAAGACGTGACTGTATATTATAGTTTCTATTGGTAGAGTACCTGGTGATATCAGGAATTAGATCTGACAGTCCCTACTCTGGACCTGACTGTAGTTCCTATTGGTAGAATACCTGGTGATATCAGGGATTATATTTGACAGTCCCTACTCTGGACCTGACTGTAGTTCCTATTGGTAGAATACCTGGTGATATCAGGGATTAGATCTGACAGTCCCTACTCTATACCTGACTGTAGTTTCTATTGGTAGAGTACCAGGTTATATTCGGGATTAGATCTGATACTCCAGGGCTACTCTAGACCTGGCTGTCGTTTCTATTGGCGAGCAGCTGCTGATATTCAGGATTTTTTCTGGTAGTCCCTACTTTAGACCCGACAGTAGTTTCTATAGGTAAAATTCCAATTATCCACAGCCTTAGTTGAAGCATGTATCACGGTTACTTTTAGCAACGCTAATACCAAAGAGCTTATTTAGTTGCATAAAAGACCCACATAAATTCCTTGGATGAGCGAGATAAAAGACAAACTAAAGAGACATCATTGACTGAATGTATAAAACAGCTGTAAAACGATAAAACGTTGAATTACTATAGATACGCTATCTAAACCAATAAACAACTTGAAAGAAACAGAATCGAAATATCATTTTAGCATAAAACTACTTTGTGACACATGTGTTTTAATTACTCTCTATAGTAACTTAGGTTTATACAGGGAAGCATTAAAACTAAAACTTTAGAAGATATTAACAAAATGAGGCAGTGTGTGAATTATCTAAATTTCCTTAGAATATCATTAATAGTACTTACCTCATTGGGACTGGTTATTGATCCATGTCCATGAACACGTGTAACCTAGCAATGAACAACAAAAGAACAATTATATAAAAACGATTAAATACTGTAATTTATCTACTAAGCTTAGTGCATGGAAGTACTTTAGAGGGCTGAGGCTTAACGGAAATGATAGCCTGTGTATTAAGTGTTTTGGGGGCAAAAATGCGAGAGGAGGGGGTGGGGGTGGGGAAGGAAGGCAATGTTTGGAGAAAACCCTGGGATTTTGGAAACTGCACACTTGACAGTTCTCACTGGATTGACCAATCAAATTTCCCTTCGTCTTAGCGGTGCCATTAACTAATCAATGCACCAAAGTATAAACAAAAAAATAAAATAATTTTGTTGCTGAAAGCTAAGCTCATATAAATAGCAGCAAACTTCACTTTATCAGGCAAACACTTGAGACAATCCTATTCAATATTTAAAAGTAAACAAAGTACCAAATTTGTTGAGATTTTTACAGTGAACATTTGAATTATAAACATTGAAGAATAGTCGAGAGAACCCCGAAATCGAACACTTTGTCTTTGCGAATTTTAAAACATGTGGCTTGTGAAAAGGGCAAAGGTTATGAAATACATCTTGAATCAAAACTTTCGTTTTGTTTTTGTAGTAATTGTTTTCAACGAACTTATCACATTTCGATTCTGGTAAATATACATTTGTAGAAGCAAACAAACAGCACAACCACATCTTTTTACGAATGTCGCTTCTGTGAATTTAAATAAAATAATTACATTGAAATTAACATGGCTTGTTTTATGTCTAATTATATATTTGATTACGTTTTCACACGCTGAAAATTGCAGACGATCACAGCTTGAAACAGTCCAATGTTGAGTTTTCGATCACGGATATAAAGTTCTTTATTGATACAAAGTTGTTTTTAACAATACCAAAAATTGAAACAACAGACAATTCATCAACTTTATCAACGAGAGTTACCCTATGGGTACAAGTGAGTGCTAGGTTGTGTGCTTGCTGTGCAGATTGCGGTTTTATTACCGAGGCAATAACTAAAAGTTTAGTCTGACTGCAACGCACACTTGATTCAGTTTGTTTCCATAATGATTGGAACAATATACCAAATAGTTGTTTTATGAATAGACCTGCGCCCGTTTTGATAAGGAAGCTTTTTACTAAAACAGAAGATGTGCAAAGCTATAGCAGGTCAGCGCACAGGAGAAAATTTTTATGCTAAATCTTCACGATTAGAAATTCAAAAGATTTCATTTTCACGAACAGGTTCATGCATTTACGCTTACCAGCAAGTCTTCAAAGCGAAACCAAAAGAAAGTTTAAGCAACAATTGCAAACGTTACTGAAGCATGAAATAATTTCGCGGTTATCCTATTCTATTAAGTTCTCCCATGTAATCAGTGTAACTTCAAAATAACGGCCGATTTTGACAGAAACCTATTGTAACAGCAATGGTTACGGAAGTGCTTAATCACAAAATTCGGGAGTTTGTCTGCAAGTGTTTTCTACATTCCCTTCCCACATCCCCTTCTCTCGCTATCCTGCTCTCGCCCCAAGTTTTGCGCGACCAAAATGAAAATCTGGCCAAAATCCAATGGAAACGCTTGCTACATAGGCTATGGAAAAGAAGACAGTTATATTTTTTTATGTTTGTGACAAATATTGCCACTGTGCATGACAGACAGATCAAATGCAAAAAAAAATTAATACATATAATGCAATAATTAAAAATGCATTTCCAAAAGAAAACAACATTATAAAATCTCAACAGTCAAAAAAGAACAGCCAGCAACTTGTTCATGACTTGAATCCAGGTGGCAAATCTCACGGCTGCACTTTCAACTTTACTGTCAATCTTCCAGGCAATAGTTTCCAGCAAATCATTTGAGGATGAAAACGAACTTATTCTTTGAATATAGTGTCCGACCCTCAAAAAACCATTTCACTTTGTCTTCAATAGATCACGTGACTTTCAAATCATGTGACTTTACGAGTATCCATGCTTCCCACGGCATGACGTTTTTTAAGTTTTTGATTCACTTGTTATTCAGCTTGCTTGGTATCTTTGTGGTTCGGCAAATATCCACCACTATTCGCTTCCACTTCAGTGAATAATTGTTAATTAATGCAAATACTGTACTTTAAAATACTGCCATTGTTGTACTGCATCACTTTCTCCATACTGAAGATCGCAAAAAATTATATGTAAAAACCATTACAGTGGCGGATCCAGAAATTCTAGAAAGGGGGTGAATAATGCAAAGAATTTGCCAGTGACTCTAGGAGAAGAAGGGTGGCAAATAAAAAGAATGTACCAGAAAATTGAAGAAAAGGGGGGTGAAAATTCACCCAATTCACCCCCCTGTATCCGCCCCTGTAATAATAAAACTTTTTAAAGATGATATGTTGTTTTCTCGCCAAACAATTTTAGTATATGAACAAGCAACAACTGCTTTGTCTCCTGGTATACCTTGCTTTTGATTCACGGTTTCGTTTCAGTTTAATAATTGTTCATAACGACCAGTAAGACACCTATTCTTTTACAGTGGAGAAAAAAATGAGAAAAATCCAGTGCCACTTTTATTTCAAAGGTTTTCCGATGCCTTTGGTTAGCCGCCAGATCGTAGATGTAACTGAAGAGTCAAGTGCGCGCAGCATCAGTTGTGCTGGCTCCGTAAACCAATTTTGTCAATATGGTTTCGGTTTGGGTAAATTTTCTGCACGACTAGTTTGCACTGAAGCAAGAATAAACAAAAATACTTCACCAACTTTAATGTTTTGACTTTTATTCAACGTTTTTGATGTTCCTGTACATATTCCATGTCGATACAAGTATTATACAAAAATACCAAACAGTCTGCGTTAAATATATAAAACGTTCCGCAATTTAGTTGATTTGCGAATTTTAAAAATCTCATTTAAAAACAAATAACTTCAAAAATGGTGCAATAGTTTTGATTAAATTAAATAACAACATTAAACTATTCATTGGTTTCCAACTCTGTATCAGGAAAGTTTTTCAGTAAAACGTTAATATCGTTGTCACCAAATTGAGTCGTGTGTGTGTGCGCCGTGTGATTCCCACCACTCACTTGAAGTACAATTACAGTAGTCTGACAGTAATATTTACACTTTCTCTTGGAGATTTTATTTACTCACATTCAACCACAAAATAACTTAATAATATAATTTATCGTTTAAATTCCGAGAAGAAAAAGAAATAATAGGAAGTATGTACTTTGTGGGTGGAATTTTATTCGAATTGTAGTGGCGCAAATCCTAAGATATTCAAACTATGATGCACCCCGTCTCGTTGTTTGTCATTTAAATTCAAAATGTTTGTGAATGACGTTTTTCTCTTTGAAATGAATCAGTGTTTGTATATGCCGTCCATACTTTAGATCGTTTTGAAATTAAATATATTGCTTGCTTTAGCTCGGAAATGCAGTTTAAATTCATGCATTATTCAAAAATACTAATTGTAAACGATGTATACGTACCAATGTTGTTAGCTGCCGCTTTAGGGATAATTGAAAAAGTTCTCATAATAAGAAATCGTTTTGAATTGATAAGAAATGATTTATGATACATATCTCATTGAAAACTTGAAGGATAAACATTGCCGCAAGCTTTTAACTTATGGTTAACTTTTCCTGTTATACATTCAAAAACAACGGGTTAGTTATAACATACAGTGATTTATAAAAGCTGCATGCGTAACAATGTTTAAAGCTCGCGAGTCTTTTTCTGAAGTTATAATAAACAAATTTTAATAAGAATTTGTAGTACTCTTAAAAATTCAAAAATTTCTGTAAACCATTTTGTTCAAACCCACTGTAAGAACTCTTGTTCTTAAGTACTTGTGAGAGTTTGGTCGGTTTTAACATATATAATGTCCACAATTTTATTTAAAACGTTTTGTAAATGCTGACCCTGCTCGGACTTCGATGGTAGAAACACAGCCAAATCGGGAATGCAACTGTAAAGTCATTATTGCAAAGTGTGCGTCTAAATATACGCGCATGAAATCTGACTTTCTCCAGATAACAAGGAAATATCGAGACGCAGCCACGGCTGCCGTGTGCGGATCTTCTTACGAGAATTGAGTAGAGTGACGTCTACAGGATATTCTTGAGTTAAATCCAGTGTTTTTCCGATCAGCTCACTGCTGACTCATTCAGAGTTTTTACTAGCAAAAGCTTTAAACATCGACTTCAGTCTTGGATGGACAGCTATCGGCTTCGTTTTCATTAGCCTTCTTCGTTTCTTGTGCCGTCGGATGAAATGCCTGAGCCACTTAGGCTGTGAATAACATAAAAATACCATGAGAATGGAGGTCACGTCCGTGTGCATCAAGAAGGGTATTTTCTCGACATCAACTTGGGATTTTTAGTATAGAAATCTATATATTTCTATGTGTACACATGTCATGCCATGGCAGCATCAAAATATATAGTAAAAAGTCCAAATTACGAATATAAATCAAACACTTGTAACAAAGAATAAATAAACTTACAACAAATCAAAATGATTTGATAACTGGAAAGAAAACACAACATATCAACCATCATGTTATACGCTTCATGGCTTCCATGGGCTCCTTTGCCGTATTAAACATGGCCCGTAAATCCTTCCTTCGCGTGAACTAACTGTAAACTATCTTGCATGTTGTCTACGCCTTTAGTTGTTTCAAAATTTGAAACACAAAAAGTGTGAAACTATCTTTTATAAATACTCTAAGCGGCTATTTTTACGGCTCAAACAAGGATTAGTCACTTCCTGTACAGGACTCTAAGTGTGCAGGGACTCGGACTCACCAACCGAAACAAAAATTGTAGATTTTGACATGAAAACGGCACCAGAGGGCTTTCTCCTACCCCTAGCGATTGAAAGAGATTTCCGCCATGGGCCAGTAACATCGAGTACTTTTAATATGGGTTTGTACATAACTCACAAAGCTTTAATCAAACAGTTCAACGGCGCGTCATGATTTTAACATATATATCTGCATCAGAGATTCAAAAAGATGTGCAGTTACATAATGACGGTAGTCTATACCACCATGAAATATCTCCAATGAAGAGTAAACTGGCTGCTTTAACTAGTTTAACTATCATCTTAAAGAACTGCCTGTATTGTGTTAAAAAAACTGTAATTATACCACACTGTTTGTCATCCATACACGAAATCTTATTCTTGATTAACATACTTACAATAGTTTTGCCTCTCTTCTTCAGCCATCGGAAAAGTTCTCGATTTATTCTTGCTTTCTTTCTTCTTCTCTTTTTTCTTCTTTTTTCTTCCGCTTCCCCGTCCACTTCTGAGGTTGGTTTTTCTCCTCCTGCATCTTCCGAGACAGGTTTTTTTGCATTATATTCTTTTTTAAGGGAACTTATTCTTCCATGTGTCAGAACGAAGATTACTTTTGCTTCTTCCGAGTCTTGTGGAAACAGCGACAGCATTAGACCAATGAGGAGGGCTAGCGAAAAGTAAAGGCTCGGTTTATTCATCTCTGAATGTATCGGGGCAAACAGTTTCTGTCTTGACGTCTTCTTTGCACGCTGTCAGAAGCTCAAATGGCTTGTGCAGAGAACAAACAGCTATAAGTCCAGTCGACGAAATATTGGCTCGTTTGTTGTGCTTCATTGATCTCTCTCGGATGGTTTGTTACGGCGCCATGCTGCTCCGCCCATTATGAAAACACAAAAGTCTTACTATAGCTAAAGATGTGCGATATTAATGAACAATTATCTTAACTTGTATGAAGAAGAATGAACGGAACGCACTTCATATAATCGAAGTGCAAACAAGACAATAGAACACATATCAATCTCAAAATAACTAGAACCGTTTTCTGAAATAGATGTGTTTTTTTTATAAATGGCACACTTCACTGATATACTTGGCCATTGGAAATCTCTTCTCAAAAGCTACAAATTACACATTGTTGGTTTTACTAAAAAGCAAGAATGCATATAGTGTGGTTTAATGAGTGATTTTTTTCAGAAAGAATAGACAGAAATACATCGATCGGAACTTGAAGCGTTCATTTAACAGGACAAAACATTACATATTGGCTTGTTGCCTCGAGTTTCTCGTTTTACACCATGTCTATTCAAGAATTATAACTAAACCACACGTCTTCTCATTCAATTGAGATAAAAATAAAAGAAACGATTGGAATGCTTTCTACTGATTATTTTGTATTGTTGTAAAAGCTACACGCGAATAGAGTACGTTTGTCAAGAACACAGAATACACCCAAAGCTCGGTTCTATGAATTTGTTAGTGTTTTTTTTTTTCATCTTTTAACTCATCGTAGAATTAAATTACTTTAACAAACAAAGTCAAAGAGTTTTAAAAGTTGTTAAAAATATTATCGGGATGCATCAACGTGCAACAGAAGGCTTTTTTTTAGCACAAAACCGCACTTTCGATCTATTCAAACTGGTTAAAACGAATTAAAGAAAACAGTTTTTTGTTACCTTTTTAAATCAGATAAAAATCAACATTCTAAAAATAATCACTTCAAAACATTTCCATATTTCATTAGTTATCAAAATATAAACTAAATATAAATTATATAAATTAAATCTATCTAAATTTCATGTAGATATGGTTGCCAAACAGGTCTCATACGAAGAAGTTAGCTGTAGAGGAGTGGTTTGAAGCAATGTGTTTTATGGCAAATGAAAAAATATAAATTAGTTCTTTAGCAGTAATACATTATAATAAAAGCAATAGAAATGTTGATAAAATCAGTTTATAGTGAAATAGTTTTATCAGTAATATTAATTGTAATTTATTCTGACCGTAATTCTCTCTTACATAGCCTTTATAAATGGCTCGATCTTTTGCGGTTTGTGGCTAGGATTAATCAATGCGTAACCAGTTAGTTAGGATGACTTCACATAAATCTGTTAAAAACGATGTTGGCATTGGTGTTCAAGTTTGTCCTACTTCCAAAACGTCAGCGCTCCGATGACCATCGCCCAATATAACCGGCTCTCTAGACATCGCCCCCCGTGCAGTTTTGTCGCTATGTGACAGTACAAATTAATTTTTCATATTAGCGACTTCGTCAAGCGCTATATAAAGAAATTAAAGCTCTAATTTTGGAGTTGCCTTTTTCTGAGTAGATCCTAAAATAGGAACAATGTTTGTATAAAATTAAGTGCTAACTTCGATATTTGATAAAACGAGACTTTGAAAGTAAAAAGGGAACTGAATTTGAATACGCCATTCAAAAAGATTCAAGAAACATTCTTTGTTAAAACTTTCATGAACTCTACTGAGTTTTTCGGAGTGGTTCTGCTTTTTCATCTATTCAGTTTTTCCCTTCTGGTAAAAATTGAATGTGTATATCTTATCTGTAGCCGTATAGCAGAGAGAGGAAATATGAAAATAAAAATTCTAAACTTTTGTGGGATAATTGAAATTTAGTCAGTCAATCGTATCTTTTATGGATTAAAAATGATAGTGCAAGTTTGTAGGGGTGATTATAGATTCACTAAGAGCAACGGAAGGCTTTCTAAGGGGCAAATCTTGATCACGGAGCCCTCAAATGTCAAATTACGCATTTATGTATGCGATATTCTCAAATATGGTTAGTTTTTGCTTTCCTGTTAATCTTATACTAATGTTGCTTTTTCAAAGAAGTTTATCTCCATAATGGACATTACATAAGTGCACGGTAATTTGGTCTTAACTTTCGTTATTGTTCAAATTTCTGAGTATTACCCCTTTTGGGAATAAATCGACACGTATGAAATTAATTACGCTGGAAGCACGTCCATCGCCAACACGACTGCAGAAACAAAACTACGACAGAAGGGCTACGTTCATTTTCCTAAAACTTAAATGAATTGTTAAGGAGCTTTTAAGGAAAAAATACTAACCATGTCTTTCTTTGAGTTGGTAAATCACACTGCATTGCTTTATTGAGTGTCCCTTTAGGAGTATATTGGAAAAAATTCTATCTGCCACAATTAATACAGTGCCTAGTGCATCACGCAGCGCAACCCTGGTGTTGAAACTCAGCATTCTCTGGGAGTCCTTTG
>JAOTRI020128991.1:0-11559 GCA_028564885.2 Zoanthus sanctaehelenae
GGGACCTGTGGAGGAGTTGTGTGAAGAGGTGGAATCGGTGAGAGGTTTCTGCTATTTGGGAGATAGAGTGAACGCAATTGGTAAACGTTAGGCAGCTGTAATGGCAAGAGCGAGAATTGGTTGGGTGAAGTTCAAGGAATGTTGAAAATTGCTGAACTCAAAAAGGTTTCTTTGCAGATGAAAGGAATGATTTATCAGAGTTGTGTGAGATCAGCAATGTTATATGGAAGTGAAACATGGTGTCTGAGTGAGAATGAGATGGCAATTTTGAGAAGAACCGAAAGAGCGATGGTGAGAGCAATGTGTGGTGAGAAACTGATGGAGAAAAGGAGGACCAAAGACCTAATGGAAATGTTGGGATTGAAGGCAGATAGCAAAAGTGAATGTTGTGAGATGGTACAGGCATTTGTTAAAGAGGGATGATGGGCATGTTTTGAAGAAGGCATTGGAGTTTGAAGTGAAAGGAAATAGGAAGCAAGGACGACTGAGGAAAACATGGAGATCGCAGGTAGAGAAGGAGAGTAGGAATGTTGGTTTAAAGTGGGAGGATGCAGTGAATCAAGCGAGATGGAGAGTGGGAGCGGGAGAGATTGCTGGTAGAGTGGGGGTAAATCCGGCCACCCTTATTTACAGGGATAAAACCGGATCAAAACTGGATTGATACCAAAACAGAACAAGTCTCACTAATAAATTTACAAAAAATAATTAATGTCTATCATATAACTTAAACCATCACTTGGTGAAAGTGAATCCCAGACTACTATTGTTTCCAATACTTTAAATGTAAATTACATCATAAGAAAGTTTCAGTTTAGTTCAGATTGTTTAGAAGGATAGTATTACATACAAAACACCCGCAACTGATATGCTACATTTTTTATACAAGCATATACTGAAGTGGCCTATATAGCCAGTGCTTATCTCCCTTTTCTATAAATTGTGTTTAGCATATGAGTCAGTGAGTTTTTGCTCCTTTAAGGGGCTCTTAGATGGGGCACTAATCCATTGCAGGTTAACTCCCAGAAGATGCTGGTACTCTTTTACATGTACAGTACCTACCTGTACCCTGTAAGGATGAAAAGCTGAGTTGACAAACTGCTGGGATCAAACTAGGCAGCCTATGGTTGAAAAGCAAAGACCTTACAGTTAACCCAACCTTACCAGGAGCCAACTGTGTCCACTGGGTTTTTAGAAACTATTTTTAAAATTATTGCATTTTTATATAAACTAAGAAAAGGTACAGCTGATATAAAACACTTTAAATCATCCAATAGGCATGTAATTTATACAGTACATAGTGTAATTTTTATGCTATAACAATACTTTTAAATTTCTATTTCCAGGTTTTTATCCAGGGAGGCCACTTGCACATTGTGCCTATTCCTCAAACACCAGCTGAGGTAACGTTGTATCCAGCCAGTTTACCATCAATACCTTTGTCCCTTAAACTTGTGTTTGGTGCTTACAACACCTTGCCATCTTCATCAGTCCAGCAAGTGATTTCTTACAAGTTGCAGGGGTAGGTTTTTGCGTCATTGGTTCTTGTCTAACTGGAAAAAAAAATTCCAGGCCCTGGAAGTCCAAAATTGGGTCGTGGTCCATAGAAATCCTGGAATAGGCCAAAACTTTTTCTTTTTTTCTAAAAATTGTAAAATACGTGTTAGCTGAAAATTAATATTTTTGATACGTCAATGTTGTACTGATTTTTGTTTTAAAGCAATCTGTCCCTTGGTTGTTTTTTATATTCAGGATCTGCCCATTCATTAAATTTGAATGGGTGGGAAAAAACGTGAACTTGAAAGTTTTAGTTTGTCCTGAATTCCTTAAAATGTTCTTGGAAATTCATGGAAAAGTCCTTGTATTTACATCAAGTACTGTACTGCAAAATTTACAGTGGCAACCCTGCAATTATAAATTGAACAAAAAAGCTACCAGCTACCTTGAAGCTACAATAATGGGCATTATTGTACATAGGCATTTACCCTTAAAATCTAAATATTAGCACCCACAGACAACTTTTTCTGCCTTTTTCCCCTCATCTGAGTGTGTAATATTTGCTACTGTAAGTAGATATTTTGAAAATGAATCTCATTCTGTGCTGGTTGATATACTGAAGGTTTTTCAATCCTTATTCAATTCAATCCATATGTGGGGGCTTCCATCTGTCGCATATTTGGTGAGAGTCATTTTGGTCAAGAATATAAATGTGATGAATGACAAATTTGTTTGATGATAAAAATTACTTGTTTAGTGATACAGTATATCTCTTTAACCCTTTGACTCCTAAAAGGGCCTAAACTGCCCGCACGATATGGTACTGAGTTAAAGAATTTAATCTTTCTTAAACAAGAAAACCATGTTTCGACTTTGGTTTTAAATCAAACTTTTGTAGTTTCTTTAAGTTTGGAAAGCCAGTGATGCAAGAATAAACTGTTATTTCTGCAGAAAGTCCTCAGTTGAAGTGCAAAAATTGAAAAAAAATACCGTTTTGCATCGTTTTTGAAACGGGAAAATCAACGATGTTTGGCCTTGGAGTTTTTGATGAAATTTTCATTTTCAGTGCTCAAACAAAACAGCTTTCACAACAAAATTCAGAGCTACTACTGAGATATTGTGTGATTTTTTTAGCATATTTTCAGTTTACGGATCGAGCTACAGCCGTCTCTTTGTGCCAATCTTGCCCCAACATGTTTCCCACCATTTGCACGACCTGAATGCATTCTGGGAAACACAAAAATTTTGACAAGGACACTGCGTTCGGTCTGTACTGGCGACCTCAGTCAAGATTCTCCCATATAGACCTCCCACTCAGTTAATAAGAGATAAATATTGATTTTTACCTCTGCCAAGGTGGTTATGTTAACGTTTTCGATGGAGTTTGTTTATAAGTTAGTTACTATAGTTAGTTAGTTAGGAACATAAGTCAAAATGTTATGGATTTTGATGAAATTTTCAGATGTTGTCAAAAATGGGACATAGAAGAACCGATTAAATGTTGGGGGTGATCCAGAAGAAATCCTAGATTCTGTATCACTTTGAATATACAAGACGTATATTCAGCATAATTTATATACAAGCACACTATAGGTGTCATTTACAATAATTGTAATTTACACTTGTTGTTAGACTCATGCTGCAACTGCGAATTCCTGTGTTAGAATTTTTGTTTTAGAATTCTTGTATTTGCAAGCTAGACTTTACATCAAGTTGCTACAATTGTACAAACTAAAAGTGTAATAATTTTACCTCCACCATGGAGTAGTTGGTTAATTTATGTTTTTGCCAGGTTTTTTAGTTTGTTTGTAAGCAACATAACTCAAAAAGTTATATGGACGAATTTTGATGAAATTTGCAGATGTTGTCAGAAATGGCACATAGAAGAAGGTTCTAATAAATATTTTGAGGGTGATCCTGAAGAAATCCTGGGTATAACATGTACATACATATATATGAATTATAGGACTGTAATGTTGGGTGTGGATCACAATATGCTTGGCAGAGGTCTGCACTCTCTGAGTGCATAATTATTTGCTGGTTTTTTGTAGTTCTTGAATTACAGTACTAGTTATTATGGCATTGCCATTAATGATATTAAAACAATACTAATTAGTGGCTAACATATAAATTTTGTTTATTACTGAGGACGAGGATCAAGATTCCAACATGTTTGACAAACAATTTATTCCCTATTACTCTGGCATGGCAAGTAAGTATATTTAGATAATTAATATATAAATTGCCTGTTTTTATTGTCATTAATTTACAAGGAGATGACAGATTGAATCTTTTGCTTCAAAACAAGTTGGAGATTTTTGTTCTGCTAATAGCAGGCTCGAATTTGTAACCCATTTTATAAGAGTTGCATTTGAAACCAAATATTTCCTTTTGTGTCCAAAACTTCAATAGCAACTGCAATTTTGCAATTAACTGTTTATAATTTTGCAACTAAAATTTTACATCCAGTCACAAATTGGGACCATGAGATTTTCTTAATTTTAAGCTCCGCTTAGCCATATTATTTATTAATAATGATAATAATAATAATAGCACTAGTTTATTACCCAGTAAAGTGGTATTTTGCAAATTTCTGAAGGAATTTATAGTGGTGGGTACAATAGTTTCGGGTTTTCATCTAATTCATTCCATAAGGATATATAATGTTTTGTAAGAGAAGGTTCTCTGACCTTCAGCGATGGTCCCTGGGAAATGTTTGCCAATTGCAAGATGTTGTTCTTTTCTGTTTCAACTGCAACTCTATGTGGTAAATGTTTAAAGCAAAGTTCTGAATAATTTGATTTTTTTTTACAGTAGTTCTTGTAATTAAGAAGTATTCAATCAAACTGACCAATAGGAGTATTTAGCATATTAATGAATGCAACTGATGCAATAATTGTAATCAATTCTAATTAAAACTTTGTCTATCAAAGCAGTTTTTGACACTGACACTTATATTTTAATCTGAACAATTTTTGATAAGCACAAAGAAGCCAGATAAGAATTGTGAGTTGCCGTAACATGTGAGAGTCTATAAAAACACCCTAGGTTTCTGATAAACAGTTACTGTCAAAATAGACTTGTCCATCTATTTGAAATATTTTTCTTCAGAAAAAGAAGAGTTTTATTATTTAAAGAACCAACTGTGAGTTTCAGGTTTTAATCAAACTATTTTGTCAGGCATAAATGTGTGAGATGTTGCTTAAACAGTCAGATAAAATGACAATTAATTATGTACAGAAAGGAATTAATAGTGCTATCAAGAAACGATGACATCATCATGATCAATCACGTGACATTGGGAAAATGCTTATAACTCCTTTAATTTGAAACATACGAATGTCAAACTTTGTCAACATCTTCCTTTACACAGGTAAAACTGAAACCTGTCACCTAAAAAATGATGACGTCATCAGTCACCTGACATTGGGAAAATGCTTATAACTCCGTTAATTTGAAACATACGAATGTCAAACTTTGTCAACATCTTCCTTTACACAAATAAAACTGAAACCTGTCACCTAAGAAATGATGATGTCACCAGTCACGTCAGTTTCAAATTAAAGGAGCTATAAGCATTTTCCCAATGTCACGTGACTGATGATGTCATCATTTCTTGATTGACAGGTGTCAGTTTGTGTTGCTGTTTATGCTGCTTTAGTATTTGACTGTTTTTTAGAACGTAAACAAAAATACGGCAGGCTAGGTTTTGTCCCTACCCAAAAAACCCTGTTCCGCTGTTTAGCAGTGCCCAGTACTATAAGATTAACTAACACAGGTCGTTGTGGGTATTCAAAAGACATGTTTATGAACACCCACCATGCAGCATGTACAGTACACCAGCCCAGCCAATTGCAAAATTGAAGGGCCTATATAGTGCAAAAATGACATTAAGTGACTTTGAATCAAAAGCTAAATTCTCCTAAGGGGCTCAAAGATAAAGTAGGGATAATAAAGGGAGAGACAAGAACTTGATCAAAAGTCAGTTACAAAATATCATTTTTGCTTTATAAAATTATATTAAGCCCATCAATTCTGGTGAGTACAGTATCTGGCCTTTGTCCTGAACATTACATAGTCCTTACATAAAATGTTAAAAACAAACACTGAACATTTTTTTTGCAAGTGTCTCAAATCAATTTCTTATACACTGATGATTAATTGTTTTTCTACTTGTCTACAGGCTTTGAACCTGATGGCAATGTCTATAATGAAAGTGTGTAATGTAAACACTCGCAACAAAAAGGGCACAATGCCATTTGCCATTGTAAGTTTATAGTGTTAGATTGTGATTCATTATCATCTTGGTTTTATAGGTTTTCAAGTGTTCATACAAAAAACCCAGATCTGGAGCTCATTGCCTTGTATATCTAGAGGATATAGCTTGGTAGTGTCATGAGGTCATTGTTGGCTATACTGACACGAAAGGTGTAGCACACAACACTACGTACCAAAAATTAAAATTATGCATGTGCAGTATGTAACCATCTAAAAATAGAGGTTTAATTAGTCTAATTATAAGGAGAGGCATGTTTGTCTTCCAAATGGTATGAATGGAATACTTTGACAAACTTATATATAATTTATTATTAATTTTGATGACTTGATATAAAGTGCTGATTTGACAGGTACGGTTGTGAAACATGGTCACTCATCAGTTCCTCATCTCCACATGGATTGGAGTCTATACATTGGTTTTTGACAGAAGCAATATTTAGTATAAATATGAACCATCGAGAAGCACATAACATTTCAGCTTTAGTACTAATTCTGCAAATGGCATTTTCAACATTTGAAAGAGTTCAGTGGTATTTTAACTGATGGTCGATGCATTGGAATTTTAGTATGTATTAATTGTTACTAGTGATCAAGCTGTATTCAAATTTCCATGTTTCTTTAAATCTTGCATATAATAGAAGACCTAGTTTATTAACAGGCCTAGGAGTCCCTTAAAGTCTTATTAAATACAGTAGCCATTATTTTCAACAATACAGTCTATGTTTTTCTGCAGAGTTTGGTTGTTTTGGTGATTATTCAACTGACTAACCTGATTATTGTTATTATTACAACAGGTGAGTTCACAACAAATTTCACTGTTTTTTTTTCTGTATATTATTGATTTTACCTTGATACTTAATTTAAAGTAACTACTAGATTTAGGACAGTGTACAACTTTGGACCCTTAGTGATCATGCATGGTGGCAGGCAGTTTAGAAACCTGAATTTCAAGTGATAACAGGCATGTGGAAAATAGAGCACGAGAATTGAAGAGTATAATTAGTTGCAAAATAAGATTGTTAGAGTTAGATTTTGGGCCACTCTCTACCCTAAATTTTGGTGGAGAGTGAGTAAGTTGAGAAAAGTATTTGAGTGTGAAGAATTTGGGGATGACTGCCAAACCATCCCTCCAGACCATGCGAAGGTCCAACTTGGTTAGACGACGGTTTGGCGATTTTCCATCAAATATTAACTCCAAAATTAATTTTTAAACTTCACTAAAATTCACCCAAATTCAAATTTCCCTTAAAAATCTCCTCCCACAAATGTCTTGCGAAAAATCTGAAAATATTTGCGAGGCTTCCTTTTTACTCAATCTGTAAAGTGATTATCGTTTTTTTCGATTCTCAAAATAATGACGGAGATATCATCAAAAATGTCACTAAAAGTAGCGAAAAAAACGCCCATAGGGTAGAGAGTGGCCTTAAAGATGAACAGTATATAGATTCATAAAACGTGTTACTGTTGAAAATCCAAGGTTGTATCACTGTTGTAAATTTAGCAATACATTATTCTTGTTCATTCATTTTAACGTCTATCACTTCTAATTTCCCTTTATAAGAGTGTCAGACTTACCCCAAAGTTTAAGCAAATGTATAAGAAAAACTACAATCAACGCCATGTTCGGCCGAGAATTATTAATTCTTAAATTAAAATATAAAACTCAGTGTGCACTCACCACATTGTGCATCTCTGACTAAAATTCAGTCTCACCTGGACTTGAGTAAACCATTAATTATATAGAATGTGCATTTATTCCTTTAGTAAAAGTGAATGAAATTTTCTGGGTGGGCCACAAAACATTTTGCAATAAATCCGTTGGGCAGCGAAGTTTCATTGCAAAGTTTTGGGTGGGCCACAAAATTATTTTGAAAATTTGAAAAATTCCCTCCAGCCTCCCCTTGCAGATACTTTCTGGCCGGTCCCTAACAAATTTTTTTAGCGTCGAAGGCCCTATTGGCAAGCTATCTTGGTGCAACATCTCATATTTTTTGTCTAATTCTCATATAAAACTCACTGACCTTGCAATAAAATGGCTTTGTAGTGTAGACGTTGGGCAAACGATCTCTGCTTTCCATCCATAAGGTCCCCAGTTCGATTCCGGCACTTTGCCAAGATTTGAATATTTTGTGACCTTCTTTTCCGAATAAGCAAACTCAGCTTTCAATCCTTCCGGGGTAGATAAATGAGTACCAGTGTCTGCTGGGAGCTAACCTGTAATGGGTTAGTGTCCCGTCCAGGGGGAGTCAAAGACTCTCACCCGCTTAACACTACGGAATCCGGAAATAAGCGCCGGCCCCAGGGGCCACCAGGCACGTAAAAGGATTTAGCTTAGCTTAGCTTAGTATAGACTATACGATTTTATCAACCAATCAGCCAAGCTAAATCCTTTACAAGCCTAGTGTCCCATGGGGCCGAGGTGCTTATCTCCAGTTTCTGCAGTATTTGACTCCCCCTGTATGGGGCACTAACCCATCGTATATTAACTTCTAGCAAAGGCTGGTACTCATTTACTTACCATAGAAAGATGGAAAGCTGAGTTGGCTTAAGCGGACAAGAAAATCGCACAAGTATTCAAATATCAGTAAAGCCGGGATCGAACTGGGAACATTGGAGTCAGAAAGCATATATTATAAAATTGTGCCAACCAGAATATGATCATTTATTGTTTATAAGGCATGAAAGATCAAATATTTAAAATACCAAAGTAGATAAACGTTTATTGTAATTGCTTTAGTTGGTAGAAATCTTTAGATAACGATAAATTGTTTATTATTTCTACTTGAGTTTAAATTTTAAAGCAAGTTAAATGTGGTCCATGCACAGATTATCAGGTAGACTTGGTAAAAGTAAAGGAAACTACAATATGACCAGGGCCCAGTTGTTCAAAGGCTGTTTAAGTTTAACCCTGGGTTAAGCAAAAATTCAAACAGGAATTTCTTCTTTAAGAAAAGGTAAACGGTTATTTATGAATGCAGTCTTGGTTTTGTCAATCCCAAAATTACAGCTAAAATCTTTCCATGTAAGATTGGAAACAAGAACGTGGGTTAACAATTTAACCCTGGATTAGTGCTAATAGGCTTTTGAACGTTAGGACCCTTGATAAGGTTCCGTTTTGGTGTTGAAAGGGGTAAATTAAATGTTTCCTTCACGCAGAGATGATAAACCTATAAAAGGGGACAGAAAAAACATACTTAGCTTATTTTTTACTTAATATTCAAACATTTATAAAATGTCATTTCCTTTTATTTTCTTTAAGTTTAATTTAGAACAAATTTATTTCCTTAAAATTCAGAACATTAAGAAATCAATGTGCATGCTAAAAATACTATATCAAAACCAATACAGATCATTGTTCGAAGACAAAGAATTCCGAAACTAGTTTCTTAACTCAAAAACAAACTACAGGCAAGCGCACTGAATCGGCTATGTTTCAAAGGTAAATATTAAAAGTGCTTTTTTTCAGAACTTTTTTTAATTTTTGGTTGGAAAGTAATTAACTTGTTAATTTATAACTATGATCACAATCACAGGATCAGTTTCCCAGAAAGAACATATGTTGTAGTAAAAGCGTAATGGTTGTGGGATGAGGCTATGAAGATAAACATCAAGTGTAGAAAGCACAAATGTGCTAGAGTGCTAGTAGCTAACTTGAAGCCATGTTTGCTAGCCATGCCATGCTGATGATGCCTAAAAAGGTCTAAACAGCTGTCCATTGCTGCTAGCAATCAGGCTCACTATTGTTTATAGTAGACTTAGGGGTAAAGCCCACTACCAATGTAGCCGTAATGCCCTATATCGTGGCTTCATGTTAGCTACTAGCACATTGTGCTATCTACCCTTGATGTTTATCTTTATAGCCTCATCCCACAAGCATTAGGCTTTTACCACAACAAAGTACTTAGATGCTTGTTGAGTTGTCACTTTGAATCACACAAACGAGTATTTTGTACGTATAAACAAAATCGTAAGTTATAAGTTTATAAGTAAAATAAACTAATAGGATTCATTAAAAAGGTATACATAATATGATCTAATATCAATGTGAGTGTGACAGACAAAGCTGGATGCAGCTGATTTAGTAAATATCTAATACTTGCGACAAATTAAAATGGCACCAAGTTGATAATCTCTTGAAGCTTGAATTTAGCCGCATGCACCCTTCATATTGCGCAATTCATTACCGATATTGCAACATCCGACCGGAGCAACTCTTCCTCTGTGTTACAATGAAGTAGCTTATCGAATACTAAAACAATAGTTTTGCTTGTTTTCTAGAATAGGTAGCTGAAAAATTTACGAGCCTATCTAATGACCTATCAAGCATGTGCTTGTTTTTCGTTTCTGTCGAGTTAATAAGAGTGTTTGCCTCCCCCTGGATAGGACACTAATCAATCGCAGGTCAGTATCGGCAGATGCTGATATTCATTTACCTTTCCTGGATGGATGGAAAGCTAAGGGATGGACCATTTTACTTTTGAGGGGGGGTTGGGCAATATTTGCTTGGTAAGATTTGTTTTTCGCCTTTGGGCTGTGCACGAATTTTTTTTTTCCATTTTTTTTTAGTCTTCATATTTAGTATCACCAAAAATGAGCATTCCATAGGGTATGTCTATACAAGATGGTACATGTACCTCAAGCAGTGCTTTCTCTCCAGGCCGATACTGTCAAGCTGCATTTAGTCTATTCAGTGTTACATGTTGGGTTACAAAATAAATATAAAGGAATTCTGTTCAGCTGAATTACAAATGTTGTAAAAATGCCTGGATCTTTTTATCCGATGCCAGGAAATTAGTATTGAATATCTTATCTAAAACACAAATTAAATGAAAAAAAAACAAAAAAATAAAGAAGAGTAAAGCAGGCGCAGAAGCAAAAACAGTGACAGAAGCAGAAGCAATGGCAGAATTAGGGGCATGGCACGGGCAGAAGCAGAAGAAGTGACAGAACAAGGGACAGAAGTGGAAGAAGCGGTAGAACAAGGGGTAGATGCAGAAGAAGTGACAGAACAAGGGGCAGAAGTGGAAGAAGCGGTAGAACAAGGGGTAGAAGTGGAAGAAGTGACAGAACAAGGGGCAGAAGTGGAAGAAGCGGTAGAACAAGGGGTAGAAGTGGAAGAGGTGACAGAACAAGGGGCAGAAGTGGAAGAAGCGGCAGAACAAGTGGTAGAAGTGGAAGAAGTGACAGAACAAGGGGCAGAAGTGGAAGAAGCGGCACAACAAGGGGTAGAAGTGGAAGAAGTGACAGAACAAGGGGCAGAAGTGGAAGAAGCGGCACAACAAGGGGCAGAAACATAGCCACTATAAGACATTATAGTTTTTGTTATTTAATAAATATATATGAGATATGTTGAAGATAGCTGAAAGTCATTTCATAATACAAGTTATATTTTAAAAATATAAATGATATTTTAAGACATGATTTTTATAATAATACCAGATTCAGTGAAATGGTTCAAATTTAACTTTTACTACAAGAGATGGATGGAAATGTCGTATTTTTGATATTTATGACATGAAACACAAGGAGGTGAATTATTTTTTAAACAGTTTAACAGCATTTTTGGTCTGTTGAAATAAAATTGACAAAAATTACAGATTACCTCTTTATTTGCTCTAACAGGATCCTACCAGTAGAAAGGCTTGCTCGAATCTTTTTTTCTCCTGGCCCACTGTGCATGATTTTTTTTTTAAATTTTGCTTTGCAGAAATTTGTTTTTGGTAATTGCCCAACCCCTCCCCCCCCTCAAAAATAAAATGGTCCATCCCTAACTCGACTGAAGACAAG
>JAOTRI020129002.1:0-33265 GCA_028564885.2 Zoanthus sanctaehelenae
CATTCAGTGGTCAGAGTCGGGGAATCGAACCCGGGTCTTCCGCATTCAAGGCCCCAACTCTAACCACTGCGCCACGCTGCCTCCTGTTATAATTCTTGTTGTTCAGTAATACTGTACTATAATTAGCTAGCAATTTTTGTTAGTCTGTATGACTTCCACACTAGTGCTCGGTTATGACCAGTCAAGTTGGTTAGCACAATCGCACTGCCTACGACAAATGTTACATATTCAATGTAAAAGTTGTGATTCCTTAGCCTCCAGAGGACTCATTGCACTGCATATAGGGCGTTAGCCCTGGGCTGGAGCATACGTTTCCCAGTTTTTTTCCCTACAGGGTTTTTTTAGGAGTTTTCCGTATCCGAGCAGCACCAGTAGCTTGTACGTGAATAGGTTTAATAAATAAAGAGTAGCGGCCACCACGGCACAAGTACACCGTTATTATGTTGTCAGAGTGGTTTGTTTAATACGGAGTGGTGTTGAGTACAGAATCTTAACATTATATTGGAAACTTACCCAGCAAAGAGGTGCGGCACACGAGGTGAACGTAAGAGACGTACAGAGGAGTTTCCATCTGGAAGTAGTCCTCCACAAACGCCCGCATCTTCTCGGACAAGTTGGCGTACAACTCTACAGAATCAAAATTTGCTCTATTTTCCTCTACTGCCTGAAGAATGAAGAAAGCAACATTCTTTGCTGAAGAAACTTTTCATTTTCACCAAGCTTAATAATTATTATTTGCTGTTTTCTAACTGCGAACTTAAAACTTCTCAGAGAACTATCATCAAAAAGGACTCGTTAATTCTTGATATTATGAAAAATGTTGTCCCCGATTGCTTCCACATTCGGCGGAAAAGACGAAAATTAAAGTGAATCCAAAAGAAGATCATTGAAAACCCAATCTTGACGCAGTGGAGAATTCTAACAAGCTTTGCTAAGTCTCAGAACTTAACAATCATAGAAGATTTTCTTTTCACAAATACTCAATTTTCTTAACACTAAATTAGAAAAACTAACTAGTGTAGCGAGAACAATGCCATTTATGTACATTTACCTGAAAACGTTTGCATATACAAACTTTCACAATATAAATTAGCGGCTATATTTATAAATCAATGGGATTTCTTGCTTAGGATTTTTGCAGCACAGGATTTAACTAGTTTTTACTATAGACGTTTTTAAAATACCAATCTTACAATATATATAATCAAAAAATAAACATTTAAAAAATAATGATGCTAACAAGCACTTTCTATGGTAAACAAGAACACGCCTTCACAAAATTCTCTAAACTTTATTATTGAATAACAGCATGACTTCTAACGAACAACGGCTGATTCAAGAAGCGTTTACACGCAGAAGGCTATACTTTTATCCTGATATAAAACTCTACGTGTTTACACGTATACACTCATCGCTTATGCACAGTATGGTTTGCAACCGTTCACTCACAAACGCATAGCAGGCGTTTTAGAAAACAGCCGGCTAAATGTATCGTTTTCGGCGTTTACGTGTAAACACTTAGCCAAAATGGATAAAAAGTGTACGTTTGCAAAACTAACTGGTTTCCTCAGAGTGAGATGGAACAATGCAATGCAATGGTGAGCATACACGCGAATAACATGCACAAACTTCCGGTTAAAATCGAATTCGATAAGCATAAACATTTTTACATAAATCATATCTTTTAAGGCCTCAAATACAAACTCTTATCAATTTACGACCTTTGCCTTAAATCTGCACATAAAAATTAATGACTATTAATGACCGAGGAAGCCCTGTTATTCGTATTGCCCAATCCGAGGCTTTACAGTTTAAAAATATCACGTTTCTTCACGCTTCCTACATCTGCCCGCCTTTTCTTCCCCCTCCCCTCCCACACTAGGGATATAATACAAATAGAGATAATGGTAGAGCACTTTTCTCACTTCTTCCCTCCTACCTGAGCTGCCGCCTTGATTGTAACACCTTCGAAATTTTCTTTGGTCGTAAATGGCGAGTCAAGTCCGGAAGAATAACCATCTCCGAGTTTAGCTGTCTTCTGTTTCACAGAAAACAAAAAAAAAACAATAGAGAAAGAAAATGTTAGTTTCTTTACAAATTGTTACCTCGTAAACTACAACTGCAAATTTCTGTATATCTTGTATATCAGGTATATTAGCTATCCGCAAGAGCAGATTCCAAATGATACTAAAAGCATGAGAAATTCGGGATAAATTAAAAAGAATGCTTTAGGTGTTAAAACTTTATGCTATCTATATAATGGTCAAACAAAATTGATTTATTGGGACACAAATAGTGTTGTTGAATTGATTAGCTTTTTGTGAATACGCTGTCCATATTACAAAAGTATTGATGGTATGATCAAGAGCGTTGGTACGTTTTGAATGATAAGTTTAAGTGCGTTGTCAAAGCGATACGTTTTGAGTGAATGAGCTGAGCATAAAAGAGCAAAGTGTTGACAGTAAGTTCAAGTGCGTTGTCAAATAGACACGTTTTGAATGAACTGAGCATAAAAGAGCAGTAATGACGGTCAGTTCAAGTGCGATAGTAGGCAAGGGCTTTTTAAACTGGAATAATTACACTACAATCATGCGTTTTAAAAACTCAAAACCATTGCCAGTTTAAAAATTTAAATTTCACTGGCATCATTTTAAAAACTTTCCAATGGTCAAACCCGGTCCCTTGCGGCACTAGCACCTGACCAACTGCAGCATACACTAACCACGTTAAGCCTTTTTGGTGTTTGTTTATTTATTTATTTATTTATTTATTTATTTATTTATTTATTTATTTAATAATTTATTTATTTATTTATTTATCTTTATTTTTTTACTCTTTCTCTATTTTCCTTATTTCGTTTTATCTTTGTACTTTTTTCTATTTCTTTATCCACTTTTACAACCGTTTTTTTCTTAATTAATTTTTTTTATTATATGTACGCTAATAAATTAATTGTAACAAGTAAACTAATTACTTAATCAACAATAGTTTACGAAATAGCTACTCAAGCTTCATTTTATATGATATTTAGAATAGATCCAGAGAATTAATCCCAATACTACTATAAAAAATATCATATTAGAACATGTCTTTCTTCATCCACAAAAACTTGCATGCACCGTAAATATAACAAATTTATCACACAAAAATTTATATAAAGAGTAATAGTTTATGTGCTATTAACAATAGGGTCAGTAAAATATTTCATTGTGTAATTTTCATTTGTATACGTTAAAGTTTAATTTAGATTATAAAACATTCAAAATATACTAAATACTCACTTTATCAGTTTCAAAGTAGCAACAAAGAGTTAGCTTGGTCAGTCATCTTGCTACGAAATTTACTTCCAACAAACAATAATAAAATGAAATAAGAAAGTTCGTCTCAATACAGTACGTAGTAACTAACTTTTATGTGATCTTGAAGAAATGAATGTTAATGCTAACTATTTGAAGAGATAATACGACAGGTTTATGACTCAATTTAATACACAAAAAGTAAAAAACGACAATAGTATATAACATTAAAACGTTAAAACACATTTGCCATAACAAAATACTACAATTCAATCGAAAATGTTTACTGTTAGATGTTTATGTGTCATAAAACAAAATGTTTGAACATAAATGCAGCTGTTTTTATGTAAATGATATAATTTGAAAAATAGATTGATGATAAAGCAACAAAAAAAAGAATCTCTCATAAGAAAAGAGCATTTACGTACAGCTCGAAGCACTGTAGATCAAAATCTACAGCAAGATGAATCGCTTCCCATTGCAGTTAGAACTACAAAACAGTAACTAAATGAAATCTATAGACCGAATTCATAAATATGGCGGACACGCGGATTATGAGTGGGGCGAATATGGGAACGAGGTATTTTAGGACACATTTAATAAAATTTAATTTACCGTGTCCTAAAATGCCTCGATCCTCTGTTCGTACCAGGCTTAATCCGTGTGACCGCCACATTTATGAATTTGGTCTATAGTGCAGAACAAAGAAATGAAGACTTCTCTGTTTACAGGGAGAAGGCAGATTCTAGAGCCTAACAAATTTCAACAAGCTATTTAACAATTTAGACCTCGAGGCCGCATGGACTACGAAGCAATAGCCAATGAGACCGAAGACCGAATAGTCTGTTGCCCCGTAGTCCACGAGGACGAAAGGTCTAATTGTTTTAGTATTTTCCAACGTATTGAGGCGAAATTGAATATAAATACATGCTAATTTGGAGATGCTAAACGAGTTAATTTTTCAGTTACAATTTTCTCGTTTGTGTCCGTAAAAAATCTATGAAAAAGTAGCAATATGTCTGTTTTCTAATGCTGGTATCTTACCATTGGATATTTTCATTCTATACTAAGTAGTTTTTTTTTTCTTGTCGGGTATTGAACTAACTAGAAGTTCTTGTAAATAGTTAATTGATACTTCCACAAAACGCGAATAAACCGCTATTGTTTTCGCAAACTCGGCACCTCGGACTATCAAAAATAGCCCGAGGTAAGGGAACCAATCAGATTGTAATATGTGTAACAGCCCTTATGTTAAAAAAGTTTAATAAAGCTTTTAAAACTTAAGAATATCTGGAAAAATCTTGCTTTATGAAGTAATTTTGGGATAATACCATAAACCTATTAAAATGTTATTCATGATAAAACAAATTAAAACTGAAAATGATCAATTGCTTACCCTGGCAAGCTCCATCAGTTCCTGACATTGGTCCTGTGACGCCATGCCATCAACAAGCACTCTTTCTGATCCATTCAGTTGCTTATCTGCCATCACCACCTTTACTCCCTGGAAACAACAATGATCTTTCTCAATATACTGTACTTCCTGAAAGCATTTTTAATATTTAGGGTTTACAACGTGAATTAAATAACTAAATTGCTTAAAATAAACAGTAGAGAACATTCAATTGACAATCAAAATGAATATCCAAACAATTTGTAGTAAAACCATATGCTATCAACACTTTGGCTTACGGGAATTTGATTTACTTCGATACAAAAATAATGATAACAGTTCTAGTGGTAAAATCCTTATTCATTCACAGGAAATGGGCATGATACAACGGAAAAATAACATTTTCAATGAAAACCACTGCAACAACTCATATTACAAATACAACAAAAAGTTGTACCAGAATGCACTTCTTTAATTGTTTCCACCATAGCAGCAGCGGTTGGCTGTTACTACTGCAGAAGCAAAAGATACAACTATATGGAAGCCCAAAATGCACAGCTGGTGTATGAGTCACATGAGTTGTATTTTTGTATTTGTAATGCAGGGAGCAACTTTTTGAATGACAGACACTAAGTACAGATATGGCAGATACAACTTACTAAAAAGAAACCAGTCGTAACTGATTACAGCCAAGAAAAAATTGTGTTAAATATAAGAAGTATTACCTCATATCTTGGGTCTTTTAGAAGTTCCTCATGTGTCTTTATTTGTGAAATGTCTTTTAGCTTACCAAGTCCTGATAGACTATCAGCAGAATAATCTTCAACTTCTCCCTCGGCTAGATCCTTCACAAAAATATCAGAGTAACAATAATCAATCAATCGATTGTATTCCAATTTTTATCCGAGTTTACCCAGGGGTTTCATTAAGGGCTGCGCACCAGGCAAATTGAACGGCTGTGAAGACGACTTTGCCCAGCTGCTTTTAACATCTTAACCAAAAGAACAAAATACAAGTTACGTTCCTATGTTTTATTAAGGTGTCTTCTTCTGAAGCACCTTGCAGACAGCCCGCCTGTCAGATCCAGATGCCCTCCTGCTCCAAACTTTAATGAAACCCCTGTTTAACCCTGTAAACATGGGCAGCCGCACTAATACTTCACTTGAGTAACTATCTCTTCAATTCCCACTTTCTATCTTACACAAAATTCATGACATCCGTTAGCTCCGGACCAAAAACTCTTGCTCACCTTCTTAACCTGCCTATTCTATGTTTTCTTTGCTCATCTCAACACTCCAAGACAGCAGACCTCTTCCAAGCATATTATGATTGCCATGGAACAATGTAGTCTTATACTGATTTTTTAAAAACACACACTTTATTGTGGTGATGGATTTATGTATCAATCTGCAACATTGATGTCCAAATTCTGATTGTTCTAATTTAAGATAGTGAACATGACAATTCATGCAGTGATGTGGAAAAAATGCATGTAGACATAGAAATACAATGAATGTCTATAAATTTGTTAGCTTAATTGTAAACTGAAGTTTGTCATAATCACAAGGAAGAACTGATTAAGAATTCCTTCACACCATCCAATGACCAATTAACTATATTAATTTAATTATCATTGCAAATACAGTATACAATAAATTATTACTGATAATAATCTTATCACCAAACGAATATCAATTACCTCTAAAAGTGATTCCTGTTCATTGTCCTCATTGCCATCATCAAACTCCTCATCGCTTTCATCATCCAGATAGCCCCAAGCAATATGTAATAGTTTACTCTCTGCTGTAGTTGCCCTGTGATATTGCTCAGCATCCTGTGAAAACCAAAAATTTACCCTATGAGCTACCTAATTATACATTCAGTCAAATACTAAAGCAACATAAAGAACAATACAAACAAGTACATTACTCATGAATAGAAGATATAAACAGGCACTTAAACAACCTTGTCAATCAAATTACCTAACGTTACTGATTGTAAGTACAGGAATTAGGAAATCTCTCGTAAAATTTGTATTAACGTAAAAACATCAAGCTTTGTCAATATCTTCCTTGACACACCTCTTATAGGCACACGTCAATCAGCACGTAATGACGTCATTAGTCACATGACATTAAAAAAATACTCAAAACTTTTTAAATTAAAACATACGGTATCAAACTTTGTCAATATCTTCCTTGACACACCTCTTATTGGCACACGTCAATCAGCACGTAATGACGTCATTAGTCACATGACATTAAAAAAATACTCAAAACTTTTTAAATTTAAAACATACGGTATCAAACTTTGTCAACATCTTCCTTGACAAACCTCTTATTGACTCATGTCAATCAGCACGTAATGACGACATTAATCACGTGACATGAAAAATGATCGTATTTTCTGCAATTTGAAATGTACAAATATCAAACTTCGCCAACATCTTCCTTGACATACCTGTTATTAGCACACGTCAATCAGCACGTAATGACGACATTAGTTACTTGACATGCAAAATGCTCATATCTTCTACTTAAAAACATTGAAGCTTTAAACTTTGTTAACATCCTTGACATAGAGTGGGTTTCAAATAATTATGTCAAGACCATCCATACATAGATATAAATTAACCCACTGTCATAATGTTTTCAAACTGACAAAGTCTTACTTCTATCTCCATCCATGTGCTTGAATAAATGTCAAATCAGGATAAAGTCCTCGTTGAATTTATGGCAACTTTTGTTTCTTAATTCTGAGGTACACTTAGAATAGGATATTTATTAGTCTTTTCGTACTAGTTTTTACTTGTAAATTCATAACAAACAGGCATGAAACTTTGGCAACATCTTCCTTGATGCAAACACTTGAACTAATAACATCTAACAACGTTTATAGGCGAGAACTATCTCCACTCATTTCGTCAAAACACACATGTGCAATGCAACCGTTTCACACGTAATTCCGAAAACCCTAAACAGGTTGTATTCCCCTTTTTTTTTACTCCAACAAAGGACTAACGTCCGAAACGTTAGTAACTATTCTTTCTTTTATACGGTGTATAATTTACATATTTATTACTAAATTGTTTTGTTTAGAAACACCGATGCAGCTCAAACTAGTTTACCGCTAGTTAGTTTTCTCTTGTATTTCAAAACACCACCCATATACTAAAGTAATCCACACTTCACTCTTGATGTATGCCTTCATTCTAAACAAAGTACCTTTTACACGTAAAGTACACGCCTCAATTTCACAAGACATTGTTTCATCTTCATCAATCAATGCAAAAATACACATATCCTGCAGTAACAGTCCCTCTTCAGTCAACGTGATAGATTTTTAAACCTTTCGCAGGAATATTTGCGTCATAAGAAATTTTGAAAACAAAAGCAAGTTTCTAATGACACGTGATTAGTGACATCATCTGTTAATTGATTTGTGTCAAAACAAGTGTGCCACTGAAGATGTTGACAAACCTTGATGCTCCCACGTTTAAACTTGATATGAGTATGAGCAATTATCCACTGTCACATGTTTAGTGACGTGATCACTTCGAGATTGATATGTCATTAACAGGGTTGTCAGGGATAATGCTAACAAAGTTTGATACTGGTATGTTTTAAATTGAAGTAGATATAAGCATTTTTTATGTCTCGGGACTAATTATGTAAGTACGTTCTGATTGACGTGTGTCATGAAAGACGTTGACAAAGTTTGAGACTCACATGCTTTGAATTGAAGAAGATATCAGCATAATGCCATTTAATTAATATCATGTTACTAACACGTCATATTCTGAATATCAAACTGTGTCAATAAAAGGTACATATGTCAAGAAAGGCGTTGACAAAGTTTAAATAGAAGATATGAGCAGTTTTTAATGTCACTTGACTAATGACACCATTACAATCTGATAGACGTGGGTCAATAATAGGTGTGTCAAGGAAGATGTTGACAAAGCTTGATGTTTCTACGTTTATACCAATGTTAGGAGAGATTTCCTGTACCCACAATCGGTAACGTTACATAATTTGATTGAGAAGGTTGTTTATGTGCTTGTTTATAAATGTTTTCTATTCATGAGTAACTTTGTGTCGTTCTTTATGTTATTTTAGTATTTGACTGTTTTTAGAGCGCTGCGTAAAGAAAAAATAGGGTACCTCATTGGGTACTGCATAACCTACCCAACGGGGTACCCAACGTTTTGTCCCGACCCGGTACTGACTAAACATTAACCCTTATTTAATGCGGGTTCCACTTTTTCACACCAACAGAGACCTTTTCTGAAACTCAATTTAAACCAGCTTCTGAAACTCTCTCCGATCACCTGCTAAACCCCTCTTGGCACTTCTTTTGAAAACCTATTCAGATCCCCTTATGAATCCTCCTTTAATTTGGACCCTCTTTTGAAACTGTTTTTAGACCTTCTTCCAGACCGTTTTCTGAACCAACTATGGGAACTCGTCTAAATCTCTTTTTGGGCTCTCTTCCAACTGGTTCATCTTTTGGATCCTGTTTGGGAGCTCAAATGTTACCGTAGCTCTTATGGACCTTCTTCAAAACCTCCCTTTTTGCAATCTCTTTAGCTTTTCTGTGTAACTTTATGTCGTTAATAAATGCAAAATTAAACAAAGTTCATGATTAGGCTTTCCTTTAAAGGTTTGGCTAGGTTAAATTTACATTAATCTTCTAGTACATACTAGAATGAAATCCCCAACGTTATATTAATTCCCAACGAGCCAGCCACGCAAAAACGCAAGGCTGGAGAGGCGGCAGCATTATAGAGCCGTGCGAGATTGAGTACAGGCAGAAAAAATCTCGAGTGATTTGGAGAGATGTAAGTAATGTAAGGTTTTATGACGTTATGCCAAAAGATCTTTTGTCTTCGAATAGACTAATCCGGCACAATGCTTTAACTTTGTGACGCTAGCAGCACGGTAAACAAACAATAGCTTTGTAAATTGATTCATTTTATCAATGACATTTATTAAAACAAGATTGTCGATTTCAAAAGAAAAACATTTCAATAAGCAAAAAAAAATGTTACCATAAAAGTGTGTATGTTAGAATTATTTTCACACCTAAGCATACACTGAGATATCTTACTTTACGTTTGTTTCTAAATAGTAAAACGAGGGTAGCATGGCGACAAACAGCGGCTATATGTAATTTGATTCATTTTATCAACGACATTTATTAAAACAGATTGTTGATTTCAAAAGAAAAACATTTTATAAAGCAAAACAAAATGTTATGATAAAAGTGTGTATGTCCGAAAGTTTTTTTGGCTTTTTACAAATAAAGCACAAGCTGAGATATTTTGATTTAATTTTGTTTTCAAATAGCAAAAAGGAGAGTACCTTTTCTGGGTGCTTACACAGCTACGTTCTATCATCCTCATTCTCTTGCCCTGCTTGTTGGCACTTTAGCAATAACTATTACTAGTTTATTTTACAAATGAAATGTATGGAATATGCATCTGCAGCTCAGAAAAATTGTACGAAGAAAGGGAATAAAACTCATGACCTTCTGATTACTGATCCAGGGTCTCTGAAGGAAAAATTGCCAGTAGTCAAGATTCTCAAAAATACAAGTTACTGCTAAAGTGTGGTAGTCACAATTTGAGTTTTTAAATTCAATTTGGTGCATCGTAGTGCATTCTGATGGAGGCTATCTGCCATACTTGACAACTGAAGAAGTTTTAATTTTTCTCTATAAACATCATATATTTTGTCTTTATTTCTATACTGGTCACACACTGCACATATGATGACTTATGCAACCTTGTGAAATGGGAACTCAGCCAACTTTCTAGTATCAAGGCCAACTCCAATGACAGCATCCAATGATTTCTCAATGAGTCTGGACTTCCAAGTCGTCAAGGTAATTTGTAAAATAGTCAAATGATTATCTCAGTCGTCAAATTTGACGACCTGATGACCAATCTGAAAACCTATGGTCAGACGCTCTACCCACTCAGCTACAGAACTCATGTAGGGAACGGGTTACTTAACTAGTTCTTATAGATGTAATTGTATTATTTCACTTAATATAAATCACACTAGTCTTATGATAATTAGACAGTTTAGTATGCAGTATGGCTAGATATTTTTACGAGTCTTGTACTTTGTAGTATTTTTGGACGAGTCAAAATATACAAGACAAGAAAAAAAACATCAGCCATACTACATATTATTAAACTGTCTAATAAGTGATTTATTCGTGAAAAAATAGAACTAAATACTGCCACACACATGGCAAAACAAGTTTTTGGAGTATGAATGTCGCTCAATGTACAATACAGCTGGATATTTGTACTCGCCCCAGGCCCTCTTATGGTGTTATTTGTAATGTTATTCATGCAGTATTATAATATAACAATATAGTTGATGTTAGCGGGCGTAAATATGTTTTGGGCCCGACTTAGGCTCCTTTTAGCCAGAGCGCAGCGAGGGTTAAAATGAGTGCTGAGAAGGGCCCAAAACATATTTATGCCCAAGAACATCAACTACATTACTATTATTTTAACTTTGAAGAGCATTTAGCACAAAAACAAGAACATTTTGCTACTTCAGAAACATTGGCTTAAAGCGGCGGGCTGTAATATATTAGAGCCCGCCAAAATGTCCGTTAGAGCCCGGATAATACGCCACAATGCTCGCCAAAGTTAATATAATTATATGTAGTGTACCATCATACTTAAGGGGCTTAGTTAGTTCTGTTTTCTTCAGTTGCTAATGTTTCAGTCCTTTTTGTATTCTTTTGTGTGTAAGGAGTCTTATTCAAAATGCATAATGGTGTTCAGGATTCCATTGGCAACATTAAAAGGTTTATTTTCATTTTCAGAATATGATCGCTGTTGGGAAACATCAAGAGAAACATTTGATTGTGTTGTCACAAATGCATTTTGTAATGATGGGGTAAGTTCTAAATTATAACTGTCCTGATTTTGAGATTTACATACACTAATCGGTTTTAATAAATGTGTATCATTGGAGTGCTCGAAAATAAAAAAAAATCTAGGTTGTCCCTATTTCAAAACTTGGTCAACCAAAGCCGTGAATTTGGTTGCCCTGATAAAGTGCACTACTCTAGAAACATCCATTACTATATACTTTGTACAGCACAAAATTAGCATGGATTAAACTGAAGCGGCACTTTACTCTAATTTTATTAAGGATAGTGTAGAGCTTGGGATGGAATCGCATGGCGGTCAAGCTCGAACTAATCCCATAGTTCTTAGTGTGTGGCAATGGTTTTCGCAGAAGTCTTGGCTCAAGACTCAAGTGCTGTTTATGGTTAATTTATTGGGTTGACCTTTGTTTGTTTTCCCGACAACCAGCCTTTTAATATTGCTAAAGATCGGTTGTTCGGTAAACGACCGCTAATTAATTGAGCACCAAAGCTGTAACAAAGTATTTGAGAGGCACACAGTAGTTATCAAAAAATATATTTATTGATGTTTCATAGCCCTTTTCTGACTATCAATCCAACAACATAACTTGTAACTCATAATCTCAAAGTGAGGTTTCTGGGGGTTGCTGCATCCTTTTTAAAGGGGCAGGCAATTTGTGGCCATAAATCGTGCCAATTCTTGGGGGCATGAAAGCAATGCAGTTTGAAGCTTGGGGCATCATCCATAGCACTTTGAGGGTTGTTACTAAGGACCAGGTGCTGGCAAAATTTGTTGGCTGAGAAAGAGGTGATCGCAACTGGATTTCACTGTCTATCACTCGGGAAAGGGCATAGAACCATTTTTATCCTTTTTTAACTGGCGCAAATGAAATACAAACCCAGTTTTTCTTAGCAAAAACCCTAGCATTATTGCCACATGGCCTTCATAAATTTTATGCCCTGCATTTTTTTGACCATAGTTAATTTTTGCATTTTAGTTCCAAATGCAAAAGATACTACAGCCAGTATAACCTAAACTATTATTGTAAGCCATTTACTCTTAACACCATAGACAATTAAATTTAGATTCAGTGCAAGCTTGTCCAGAGTTAGAAGTTATTGTTGAACAGGTACTAAGCTATCCATGTTTATTATAGGTTTTTGTTCCTTATGATGTTAGTGAAGCAGCTGAGATGTCTGATTTAGTTAGAAAGTTTTCAACTTATAATTTGTGTGAAAAGGAGGAAGTCATTCAGAAAGTTGCAGGTGTAGACAGTTTACCGTATTTTTTATTTGTCTTTCTCAAGAATATGTATTGTATGAAATATTAGTAAGGATTGAGGATTTCAACAACTGAACAGCAACAACCATCAGCAGGATCATTAAGTTTTTGTTTATCTGATGTCCAGTAATGATAATACTGTAGTTAAGTTTGTTTTTGGTCGTTTTACTGTAAGGCCTCTGGTAAACAAAATAGAATCTTTATCTGCTGTATTTCATTACAACAAAATAAATTATTTTAAGTGAAGTAAAATGTTTCTAGAATCACAATTTTGACATCTGTAAAATGTTTGCTTGCTAAATGTGCCATCACCAGGAAAACATACACTAATGCCTAACCATTATAATGGCCAAAGATAACGCCATACTAATGAGTGAAAACGGGTATCGGAATAGTTAAAACGGTTTAGCAAAAATTTCTAATAAGCAAAATTTATTAGTGCATGAGTCAAAATGTTTTAATTTGTGGGCAGTTTTTTGAACACATAGCCCAAAGCATTTTAACATCTCAGCGAAACATTTTGTAAAACTGTATGTAGCCAAAACCAAATTCAGTTTGAATTTCATTAACTTACAACTCTCCTGAAATTTTTAATGAGACAAGTAAAGATTGGTTACGAAAGTTCTTAATATTGCAAAGTGTAAAGACTCAACAAGCTCAGATGGGCAACGGAATTTTTTTAATGTTTTTGCTAGAAAAAAAGTTGAAAAAAGTTGAATCATAACAGGTAAGCATGAAAGTCTGCAATAACAACACAGCAACCACATCAATTAAACAAAGTCACAATTTATTCTCTTTTCATTGTCCCAATTAGCAGTGAAACCAGCAAATCCAAATCAAATACAATCAAGATTGTTTTGTATAAATAATGCAGAAGACTCCTGTCCATGTGTAATGCTCACAAACTTTCTCATGCTTGCTGAACAACCTCAAAATTCTGTGGATGTTTATGAGAAGCTCTGGGAACTAGATTTGTTACAAGGATCTTTTCTGTTTCAACTTTTGTTACTTCATGGCATTTTTCTTGCAGAAGAACTCAACTCAAAGAATTAAAAATTGAATAATATTTAACTCTCTAACTTTTGTTCCAAGAAACATTACAAAACAGCTTGTAATAGAAAAATTTTGTTCATAAGCAGTCTTGTGGGAGTTAATCTGGTCTTGTTTTTGGATTCGAAAGGAAAGCAATATTTACAGGTTCTAAATTATTATGAGGTATGCATTAGCAAGATTTATATCGATTTGATGTTGATTTCATTACGTTTTATCTTGTATATCTATTTTTCACTACTGATTGTAATATTAAAAATTTAGCCAATCCGTTTTTGACTTTTTTTGGCAAATCTTGCAATCGTGGATTAAGCTGTGGCTGTCTTTTATTACATACATCAAAGTTAAATCTCAAAATCTTAAAACAGTGTTAAAGTTAAAATAATGAGTAATGCAAAGTGTCAAAATGGATTGTAAATAAATCAATGGATAATACCAAGCATTATGGTGGGAGTGGTTATTGCACTTGGTAAGTTACCTACCTTCCGATCACAAGATCCCCAGTTTGATCCCCTGTCAAGATTTGAACTGATTTAAACAGCTTTATTTCCTGTCTAAGCTAACTCATCTGCTGGGAGCTAACCTGTGATGGATTAGTGTCCCATCCAGGGAGACTCAGACTCTCATCTGCTTAACTCTACAGAAACTGGAGATTTTCTGGAGATTTTAAGTAAAAGTTAATGGGTGGAGAAAAGCGTTGAAACAGCTTCAATTTCAAATTAACGGGTTGTCAAAAACATTTAATGGGTTCAAAAGGCATTATAACACATAGTTTACTGGCTGAAAATGCTTTCATATGTTATAACAGATAGAGGTTAGTGTAAATTTTCCCGTGTGATGCCACAAATTATGTTAAACTATAGTTTTTTTTAAAATAAATGTACCGAGTTTCAAAAGTTTATCTTCACAAGTAGTATTAAACTATATAGTTGGCCAAGTAAGATTCTATAGACTGCAAGACGATGTTAACTATCAACCAGACAGTGTTAGACTTCTATAATTATTAATAGCTAGATTGATTACTGTTAGAGTATATACTGTAGCTAGATTGTTTTCTTCTTTATGAGTGTTTAATATTTGCAAATTGTATTTGTAATAGATGATTGTTCTGAACCAACTTCCAAAGAAACAAATTTTGGCTTTAACATGAAAGAATCTTGTGGTGATGAAGTAAGTCTTCTTCTAAATATAATTTTACTAAACCGCACCAAAAGAAATATTTTAATAGTTGCATACTTTTTATGCTGTGGTAAACATTTTGACATCTCTTAACTGCAGTACTATATAAAACTGTTTATCATCATCATTAACACTATTGAATTTATCTTTGTGGGTTAAATAGTGTTTAAATGATTTAAAATCAACCAAGTTTAAAACTAGTGTATCACACATCAAGGTTTTAACCTTCTACAGTAAGGTTTTCCTCATGTTAGAAAATAGAAGATTTAAATAAAGTACTGTATCATAATTTGGTAAATACTTGCTAATTTTTTGTTTAAGAATGGCACAAAAAATTCATGTGTAACTGTTTGAAGTATTTGTAATAACTCTTTTAAAGTCAAAAGTCCTTATTTCCAATGAGATCAAACAGAAATCTGGTAGCAACAGAGTAATAACATTTTTAATGAACCATTAGCTTGTCATATTTCCTAAACTGGTATAGTGTTTGAAATATGGTATGGCATAGAATTTATTCTTTTAAGAAAAGCCAACAATGTGTTAACTATTTTAGCATGGTATAATTGTTGAGTTGGGCAACTAATCCCCATGCTACCCATTATTTACAGTAATTTAGAGGAATTGAAAAATTGGTATTAAATTGAAATTTCCTTTTATTTTGACTCTAGTTTGTAATTTATAGGTATTGTTGTAAAAAGGCTATGTTTAAATAATATAATCTCGTTTAGGACTGTATCCCTGGTAGTGTTAGTGAGGTTGAAAGTGAAGTTTTCGAATATGATGTGAATGCCATTATCAAGTTACCAGTTGGAAAACAAACAGATATAGGTAAAAACTTTATTTATATTATTGGTTTAGACCATGGATTGTTACCATACTTATGCACTATTGTGACTAATAAAAACAAATCTGATTTTTAAATAATACGTACAGTACCATGATATTTGTGATTGTGAATGAGACATGGTAGCATGCCAAAGCAGTTTCAAGAATGCAAGAGCAATTACTCTGGATGGAATTTATTATTAATTTCATTTATATAAAACTTCTTTGCCTTATTTTAGTTTATTTCTCATTTATCAAACCACTACATTTCCACTAACATCTAACTGTAAAAACAAAGTAATTGCAATGCACATTTAAAAAAGCCAAAATCACATTCATGAGGTAAAATGACAACAAAACTAAAAATTTAACAATCTTACTAAGTTGAAACGGATGTTTTACATAAAATAAATTTGCTTCTTGTTGAGTTTCACATTGTTTTTATTTCCTTGATAAAAGGCTGCAGTTTGTGGCATGTTTTAATTAAAGAAAGTATATGCATGTTGAAACACAATCTGCATGCTTGATAATCACGAAATCCACAATAAAGCTGCTTGTGTTTTAAATGGTAGAAGGAACAGTAATAATCCTTTGAAAGTCACCAAGCTATTAAACTGATAAGCAATTTCTGACATCTCTTTTTGATTTCAATTAACAAGTAAAACATTATAGCAAAAAAATATCCTGATTCAAAATTCGGCACAAAATGTTCTTCCTCACCTGCCTCCTATCATTTTTGTTTATGTGTGAATATTTTCATGCAATGCTCAAAATGGAAAAGTGCATTTTTTCTGCTACTGCATGCATATCAGCCTCTAACTGTGAAAATATTATAACTTAGTTTGAGTTTTGAGCCAACACCAATACTAGTTTTTTTGACAGCTGTTCAATGGAGATTACATTCCATGGCTTTTTGCAACTCTATTTACTACCAAACATACTTTTTCCAAAAACCGCCATTACATGTAAAATGCTATTGATTCAATTATATTTTCTTAATAGAAAAATATAAGTAGCCATAGAAGTTAGTATGCAAAAACAGTCTTGCTCTCTTTCATAATCACTCTTAGGTAAAAGAAAAAGGCCACAAAGAACAAAAAAGGTTAGGAAGATTCATTCAGATGATGAGACAGATGATGAAGAAGATCATTCAGAAGGTGAGGTGAACAACCCTTCTTGTTTGTTAGTATATTAATGCAATATGTTTTGACATTTGCACTCCATTTTAACTGTTTCTTCAATAAATTTGTTAAACCAGTGTCCTAATATTTATAGTTAATTGTACATGATAGGTTAGAAAAAGGTGCTGTTTGTATTGTGGACTCTATGGCTGGATCATGCTTTATTTTAGTTGTATCAAACCCAAACAAAAATATTAAACAGTTATCAAACTTGTAGTGCTTTTCTTTTCAAACACTGACTCACACAGAATAATAGCTTTAACTTGTCTAGGCAGGAAAAAAATGAGATTTTATGATTTTCTCAATTTTTTCCTGCCTAGACTAGTTATCACAGTTTGCAGGCTAATGGATTATTAATAAATTTATCTTGTCAAAAAATGTAAAATAAATAAACCTGAAATCTAATAAAACAAATCTTTATATGAACTGACTCTTTTATAATCACTCTTAGGTAAAAGAAAAAGAACAAAAAAGGTTAGGAGGATTTATTCAGATGATGAAACAGGTGATGAACATTCAGAAGGTGAGGTGAACAACCCTTAATGCTTGTAGGTATTTTAATGCATTATGTTGCTGTGGCATTCGCACTTGTATTATGCAGTGCATTTTAATTGTTGCTTGAAAAAAATGATTAAACCAGTGTCTTAACATTAATTTTGTAGTTTCTTTTTTCAATTTACATGATAGGTTAGAAAAAAAAGAAAGTGCTGTTTGTATTAAGTGGTATACATTTATGTCTTGGTCTTGCTCTGTTTTAGGTTATCAAACCCAAACATAAATAAACAGTTAAGAAACTTGTAATGCTTTTCTTTTCAAACACTCGCACAGATTTATAGCTTTAACTTGTCTAGACAGGAAAAAATAAGATATTATGAAGATTTTTCTTAATTTTTTTCCTGTCTAGCCTAGTTATCACTTTTTGCAGGCTAATATAAGGGAATATTAATGCAGTATTGTATCTAATCTTATAAAAAATGCAAATAAAATAAATCTGAAATCTAAAAAAAGAAATCGTTATAATAACTAACGTTAACTAACGTACTACAACTGATTTACTAAAAACGGTCCGTTTGTAAGTGGGTTTTTACATTAAAATAAATTTTTTTATATAAATAAAAGAACTGTTTCTCTGGCTAATTTTGTTGCTAGATGTAAATTACCCGCTTTAAATATTAAGAAAATACATGGCAATGAAATTAGCATGAACCAATTGAAAAATATTAAGAATATCATAATTACAATTAGCATGGCATAATGATCACTGTGCACTCGGCATGTGTGTTGAGATTCGTACGTGTTCTAATTTGAGTGTTTTTTTTTGTAATCTTTAAACTTGATTTAATTTACTTAAACCAGGTTAGTGATACAATGTATAGAGTAAACTTGTTTCAATTTATTTGTTTGTTTACAAGAAATGGTAGACAATCTGAGTGATGTGCAATACAATACAACCCTTCAAGTCCCGTTGAAGTCTAAATATTTTTTTCAGGTTTCTCTTTTGCAACTTGCTTTAATTGCATTCATAACCGCAAAGATCGTATTATAACGTCCTTGCATATAACTGCGGTACAGATTATATAATAACCCCCCAGGTACAAATCATGGGCCAAAAGGGGGCAGAATACCACATAGGAACTGTATTGTTGTTCAACTTTAAATAGCATAGATTGACCCTCAAAAAACTGACCTGCTCCCAACAGATGTGGCTTCATAGCGCAGTTGGTTAGAGCACTGCACCGGTATTGCAGAGGTAACATTTTTGAGTCCCATTGAAGTCTGGATTTTTTGCATGGTACTCTTTTGCCATTTCTTTAATTGCATTCATAACCCCGAAAATCTTGTTATAACCTCATACTACATGGAAGTTATTCTCCAAAAAAGTTTTTCTCTTTTATAATTACTCTTAGTTAAAAGAAAAAGGCCACAAAGAACAAAAAAGGTTAGGAAGATTTATTCAGATGATGAGACAGATGATGAAGAACATCATTCAGAAGGTGAGGTGAACAGCCCTTCTTGTTTGTTAGTATTTTAATGCAATGTGTTTTGACATTTGCACTGCATTTTAACTGTTTCTTCAATAAATTTGTTAAACCAGTGTCTTAATGTTTATAGTCCCTTTCTTCAATTTACATGATAGGTTAGAAAAAGGTGCTGTTTATATTGTGGATTCTATGCAGTATTATTGAACATCGAAGAGTGTGGGAGTAGATCAGATTATGTAATGAATATGTGAACAGATAATTTTATCATATCCATGGCTTTTTGCCACTTGTTTTGTAACAAAACATACTTTCACCAAAAACCACTTTTTGTAAAATACTACTGATTCAATTGTATATTTTCTTAATACAAAAATATAAGTAACCATGGAAGTTAGTCTGCAAAAACAGTCTTGCTCTCTTTTATAATCACTCTTAGGTAAAAGAAAAAGGCCACAAAGAACAAAAAAAGTTAGGAAGATTCATTCAGATGATGAAACAGATGATGAACATTCAGAAGGTAAGGTGGACAACCCTCATTGTTCATTAGTATTTTAATGCAATATGTTGTAGTGACATTTGCACTGCATTTTAACTTTTTCTTACAGTAAATAAGTTTATTAAACCAGTGTCTTAATATTACATGACAATTTACATGATAGGTTAAAAAAAATGAAGTGCTGTTTGTATTTTAGTCTCTATGTCGAGGTCATGCTTCAGTTTAGGAGTCATCATCAATCCAATTTTTATCCAGATTTATCCCCGTAAACAGGGTGGCAAAATTTACCCCACTTTGGAAGCAATCTCTCCAACTCCCACTCTCCATCTTACTCGATTCATGATAACTTTTTTCTCCAAACCAACACTCTTGCTGTCCTTCTACACTTGCGTCATCCACGATTCTTTGGTCGTCCTTACTTCCTCTTGACCTTCACTTCAAACTCCAGCACTTTTATCAAAACGTACCCATCATCCCTTTGCAATGCATCCCCCTGCCATCTCACTTCATTTGCCTTTGTCATCTGAACCACTGTTCCCTTCAATCTCAACATCTCCATTAGATCTTCTGTCCTCTTTTTATCCGTTAGTTTTGTACCACACATTGCTCACACCATTGCTATGTCGGTCCTTTTCGAAGTTTTCATCTCCTTTTCCCTCCAACACTTATGTCTCACTCCCATATAACATCACCAATCTTTCTCAATTCCGTTAAACCATTCCTTTCGCAACCACCACTTGCATTCTCCCTATCCCCCAAATAACAGAAACCTCTCACCGTTTTCACCTCTTCACACAATTCCTCCATTGGTTCCATTAATCCATCAACTTGCTTCTTGCATCTTCCACTTACAAAATCTTTCCCCAACCTCGGGGTTACCCTCTTTACTTGCGCACATCTTCCATGGATCCATTTTATTTACTATTACTCACTTCCCACAGATACCACGTGGATCTACCTTACTTACAGACACTTCATCTTCTGCCCCACTCACTGCCACTTTTATCTTTTAATTATATTCGAATTTATACATGCAGCACCGTTCTTAAAACTTCAGGTGACTGTGCAAGTGAAGAAGGAGAAAGAAAGGAGACAGTTCCTGGTTTTAATACTCTAAATACAAAGATTAGTTCTGGTATGGTTCTTGGTTTAAAACTTTTGTTGAGCTGTAGATGTTAGGACTAGGTATGAAGTACACAGAACATAATACTCTTTTTAAAAGTTTGTTTACATGATACCAGATCTAGTTAAATCTGGAATGACAAACAAAGTTTGGTACCATGTTTACATGAGAAGTTTAAGTCAAACTCTTATTCGAACAAACCCCAACTAAGTAGAGAGCCTGCAAAAGGACAGCAGAAAACCAACAAAAAAACAAAAATAAGACTACTCTAGCACTGACCTGGATGTGAGCCAGTTTCATTCCGGATTGAACTTCGATCTCTGTTTACATGATTCTAAAATAGGATCTCAAATTGGATTGAATATTTCAATACGGAACGTTAACTGGTGTGAACTCAATCTGGGATTACTCCAATTTTATTCCGGAGTCATGTAAACACTGTGCTGACATATTCAGAGTTTGAAGAAGGGGAATTAAGAAATCATAGGGGAGCTCTTTCTGGATCGAAAGTCAGTCTGGTATCATGCAAACACACCCTTAGAACAAGGTGCTAACCCATTTCTAATTGACTGTTTTATCCTTTCACAAATAAAATCCTAATGCATCTAGACTTATTCACTTTCCAGTTTTGTTTTTGAACTACCATGTTATGGAGGTTTGCCAAAGGTTCACATCGTTCTTTTCAAGAAGCTTTTCTTAATGATGGATTATTATAGAACTGAAAAGGGATTTGTCTAAATTTTAATTGTTTTTTTAAAAGTAATGCCAGTGAGGTTTTTTTCTGCGCCAATGAATGAAACTTTAATCCTCCAGAGTCAGTCTGTAATAATGATGGTGGTGAAATAACTGTTACACCAGTTTGTGACAAAAAATATCTGTTCTGAATTAAACAGTGGTGATCTGAACACCTTTTCGCTTTAGCTTAACATTTTGCAGCAATAAATTTGTGAAATTTTTCTTAGTGACGTGGATTCTTTCAAACTGTACTTGTAATTCTTCCAGTCCTGTTTGTTGGGGTTATGTCCCAGTGCTTGCTTTAAACGTTTAGCTTGTTTAAGTCCCCTCTTCTGTCAACAGGATTAGAAAAATTACAAGTACAATAAATTTGAGATATTTATATGAATCAGTCAGCTCAAAACAATATTTAAAAATCCTTTTAGCCTTAACACGTTACCCCAAAGCTTAGCATGTTAACAAACTCAAGCATTTACATCTTAAGGATGTTCCCAAGAGGATTGGACAATAAGAAACCATATTTTAATTGTCTTAAACTGGCTGAAAGATGTGGTTGTTAACTTTGTAAGGATAATTAATGTAAATACTCCAAGAAATGCAATTTGAAGTTCCAAGTTCCCAGGCATAGTAGTAAAGCCTTGTTAAAAGAATCTTTACAATAAAATCCTAGAGCCTGCAGTTTACTGTTCACAAACACAATAGGTTGGGTTGGTCATGGTAGATTGAATGGTTTACAGTTGCTAGAATAAAAAAAACGAGTATAAAAATGCACAACTAAATGAATATAAGCAAAGGTGTTCATTTTGTGGCTCCAGTTGTTAATTACTTGGGAAGATCTTTAAAATGAGTATTGATCTTGATCTGGTTTCTTACTGCAGTGATTATTGGACGTGCTCACACAAGTAAAAACAACAAAAGAATCTATGACAAAAGGCAGGCTTGTTTGTTTTGTAGCAAATTGGTTGCAAAAATACCGAGGCATTTTGCAAATAAGCACGGAAACGAGAGTGAGGTTGCTGATGCACTATCACATACCAAGGGGTCACCAGAAAGAAAGAAGAAGTTGGAGAAATTACGATTATTGGGAAACTTTCATCATAATATGAATGTTCTGGAGACAGGGTCTGGGCAGCTTATTGTTGTAAGACGTCCATCTGATGATTGCAAAATGGATGATTTTTTGCCATGCAGCTTCTGTTTAGGATTTATGAGACGGGAGGACTTGTGGAAGCATTCTATGAACTGCCAGTTTAAACCAGATGGAGCAGAAGAAATTAAATACCAAAGAGTACAAGCAAAAGCAAAGATGCTTATTTTGCCATCGCTCTGTAGTGGAAGTAACAAGCTGCTGTTTGAAGTTGTTGCATCAATGAGAAGTGATGAAATCACGCTTGTGGCAAGAACAGACCCCCTTATTGTTTCACTTGGAACAATCCTCGTTAACAAACACGGTAAAAAAGGTTTTGTTGTTGTGTCTCAGAAGCTCAGGGAAGTTTCTCGACTCCTTATACAGCTAAGGAAAACTGATCATAGTTCAAATAACCAGTTAGCAGATTTCATTAAGCCCGAAAAATTTGATGTTGTACTCGAAGCAGTGAAAGACTTGTGTAATTTTCAGATCAAAGAAGGTGAATCAGAAGTTGGAATTCCATCACTGGCACTGAAGGTTGGACATTCTCTTAAAAAATGTGCGCAAATTCTTCAAGGTAGGGCCTTGCGTAATCGAGATAAGATTTTGTTGGAAGATGCACAGAGCTTTGAGAAACTTATGGAATCAGAATGGAGTGATCGCATCTCCCATCATTCACTAAATACTTTAGGAAACAGGAAGTACAACAAGGTGGAAGTATTACCATTGGCTGAAGATCTTTTCAAGCTCAAAAAGTATATCCTTTCCAAGATCGACGAGTACACCAAGTCATTGCAATCGCAGCCATCCTTAGACGTTTGGCGTGGACTAGCTTCTGCAGCTTTGGCTAGATTAGTTTTATTTAATAAAAGAAGAGGAGGAGAAGCTTCACGAATGCATGTACAGAGTTACCTTAACAAGCCAGATTGGACAAAAGTGAATAGTAGTGAAATAATGGCATCACTGACTAACTTTGAAAAGGAACTATGCAAAAGGTTAGTGTTGTAATTGTACTTTATTTGGTAAAGCAGGTTATTAAGAATGCAGCCCTGGGCTGATGTGGGCTTACTATCTTTACCACTCAAGGGTGGACGGAGACTTTTGACATGACAAACATGCACACACAAACACAGAAGTCTCCTTAGACTTAGACTTAGAGTTGTGACTACATCTCAGTTTTTGTGGCTAGTGCCTCATAAAGGTTAAGCCACTATGTTATTGCCGTGAGTGAGTGAGTCATAAGTTTCCACGCATGTGTGGTTGTGGCTTATAATAGCCCACATGTGCAAATGCAAGCTTGCTTATAGAAGCTATGTTTTTTAAGTCAACTAGAGAAATTATTAGGTTTGTAATCAGTAGTGGCTAAAACCTTTTCACCTGTGCGACTTTAATTGTGTGTTTGAACAACATGATAATGTCTGCAAGCATGAGGAGACAGTCCATTTTACAATCGATCGCGACAGTATGTTTACAAACTGATAAGCAGGTGTCTGTCAAGTACTTTTGTGGAATAATACTTTTCACAACTCATCCTATTTTAAATTTGAAGTAATTGGAAAATTCCTATTTGGTATTTTAATATGTTTCAGTTGTAATGTTTGTTTTGAACTATTGATATTAAAAACTTATTTATCAGCAATGGCCAAATTGTCAAAGTCTGGTACTTTCTTTTTCAGTAAATTTTGTTTGGTTTTTTGCTCAAAGCACTAATCTGCCAAATGCTTTTTAATGTCTAACTAGCTCTTATTGGTTCATCTAATCTTAATCGTTTAATCTTAATCGTTTAAGCAATGGTCAAATTGTCATAGCCTCTGGTGCTTTTTCTTTTGCGGATTCGTGCAATATTAGCAAATTTTGTTTAGTTATATAATTTTTCTCTAAAAGCCATTGATATTTGTTGTTGTATTACATAGTTTTAATTAGAAGAATAAATATCAGACCTAGATGTATGTCATTTGATTATCTATGTCAATCTCATGTCTCTGTACTCTTCTCTTCCCAACTGGTAAATTGAACATGCACAGTTATCTTATTTATCAATACTGCCATCTCACCATTTTTGCTAAATATAGGAGAGAGGGCATGCAGTCGCAGAATTCATATTATTTTTTTTTCTGCTTGCACTAGCCATGTGCAGTCTTAGACTGCGTGTTTTATGATATTAGCTTGCGAGTCGTTCTGTCTGATGAAAGGGAATTCTGCTGAATTTGGTTGGTTGGCCTTTTTAAAAGTCGACCCTTGCCAACAACTATAGTTTTCATGCTGAGCCTCTGCAGATCCTTAAAAAGTCATATTTTCTACCTAATTTTAAAGTATTAACATGGACGTCGCAAAAAGCAATAAATTTCAATGAATGTAGAAACGTAGTCCATTTTTACGTGCTTTCTACCTATAAATTCATAAAGAAGTGATTCTCTATTACACAAATTTAAGTATGTTTTCATTTCCGTCAACACTTCTTGTTAATAGGGTTAAAAGTATCAATATGTGGTAAATGGTGTAAAAAAATAAAAAAGAATAAAAAAAATTCAGTTTGTTAACAATATATAGCCAACACGTTTTATCCAGATCTGTGATATAATGGGTACTGATCGCCCATCTAACAGTATCCATGTATGTTACTGTTGTTATTTTTCATTTTCAAGTTTTCGTTTTACCTTTAATTCAACTCTGAAGCTACTTCTTGCTGTCGTGTTCATTATTACTGTATCTCTTAACTCCATTGTAATGTTTTGAACAGACTTGACATGGTAGAGATTCGCGGTAAGCGAGGGAGAAAAGTCCCAGTTGTTTTAACGCCAGAATTAAAGCAAAGCATCATGGTTCTCCTCCAAACCCGTGCTAAGGTTGGCATACCAAAAGAAAATCCATTTGTCTTTGCAAGGGCTAGCACAGAGTCAAAAGAGCATATGAGAGCATGGGACTGCCTCCATCAGCTTACGAAAGAATGCCAACCTCCTCTTTTAAATCCTGCTTCGGTCACTAGTACCAAACTGAGGAAATATATTTCAACAATATCCCAAGTGCTCGACTTAGGGGAAACTGAAGTTGACTGGTTAGCGAGACACCTTGGCCATGATATCAGAGTTCACAGAGATTATTACCGACTTCATGAATCGACAATAGAAATCGCTAAAGTGAGCAAGTTGTTACTTACAACGGATCAAGGGAACCTGAGCAAATTTGCTGGAAAGAAACTCTCAGAAATCAATATTGGAGGTGAGTCGAAGGTTATCTGTAATTCATTACAACATTCTTTATATATTTAAAACTATATACATCTACTGCTGCCAGACAAATATGGTTAGGGCATAATTGCATATAAGTTAGACATCGGTTAGACTTTTTTTAAACATCAGTATGACGAGCTTTTTTAATTTTCATCCTTCACAAAAGGCAACTTAGCCATTAATAATTTCAGGATTAAACAAGAGAAATGCATTCAGTACTCAGGACTTTGATTTACATTTAACCTGGAAGTTTCATGTTTTACATGTCACTTAAAAATCAAGCATTGCATTGGTATGTATACTTTCTAAGATCGGGTATTTTGTGAGCCAGCCTGGGGTAGTACATATAAACCCTATCTTCTTCCTCTCATCACTACAAAAGGCTGCTCAGATAATTGCATTTTCTGAATAAAACTCTCATTCTCTTCCACTATTTCTAGGCTGGAACTACTTTATTTTGACGATTTGATATTTTTGGATAGTGTCTTATTTATGTTCAATTATCGTGCAATTACACATCCAGTAACTTTTAACAATTTTTTAAACCGTAAATAAGGTACATCCGTATAACACTATACTGGCATCTAGATCTTCATTTTATCTTCCTTAATTTGACTACATATTACATATTATGTAGCAAACAGCCACAAAATTTTTCAAATCCTGCAGAGCTCTGTTTGTTTACATAATAATTCAAACTGGAAAACTCAAGATTCCTAGAGCTTTTCATCCTGAACTAAAACGTATGTTTTAAAAAATACGTTGATAGAAATTCCAAAAGCAACATATTAAATTGGCCAGGACTGACTTAGTGACTAAGGTGAACAAAATAATTTTCAACTGTAAAAAGCATTTCCAATTCATTTTTGTGGAATAATAGCTACGTATTTCTTAAAATGCGTTCACAAGACAGTTAACTACACTGCGTATATTTTTGCTCTGGGTTTAGTGTGTTTGTTGACTGTATATGCACCGCCTGTTCACTTGAGTTCCTTACTTTACAACTTAGATATCCCTGAACCTGAATTTGACAAAGAAGATATGGAAGACAATGATGAACATGCCTCAGATGGAGACAAAACAGATAATGGTTTGTGAGAATGCTCATCGATTATATTAAGTATTTTGAGATGGTTATTTAGGAAATTCTTTGTATCAATTAATTGCTTTTTCTTTCTCCATCTATTGTGTAGCAAGTCCCAGTATTTTCTTCATAATTTTAATATAATACCACAACTGTTTATTTCTATATTTTGTGTAATGTTTTTAGGTTGCAAGTCAAAATATAACATCTTGAGGTACTCATTTTAGGGTTAGGGGTAAGCCCTGCCACCTACAATTAACTTCCAAATTTAAAGTAGAACTTCTGGTGTGATCGAGCTTTCCTTATACCAGCGTTTCATTTTCGTTAGTAATAGATTTGTCAGTAGCACTCATGATACGTATGGGAGGAGAACGATTCAGTAAGTTTTGTACTACTATTAAATCTGCCTACTATGTTTTTCAGCCAGTTATATGCGACATGCAGTTACTGATAAATTTAATGTTGCTTTGATGCGAGTGTTTCCAAAGAGAGAGTCATGGATTTTTTTTCTTTTTCTTGTAAGAATCGAATTCATTTGAGAAGGAAAGCGATCCAGTGGAACACAGGAACTCTGCGACAAACAAGAAAGGCCAGAGTAAGTTTTGTTCAGGAACAATAATTAAATAAGACCTTTTAAGAAGATGCTGTGGATGTGTTTGTAGGTTATTTAGTCCCTCCATGATTGATTTAGCTCTTGATTGTATCTTCTACCTATTGGCTGGAATACTTAGACATTATTTTCTACTTTAAATATAAATTAGGTTTAATTGCAGGGTTTTCGTTAGGGACCGGGTTTTCGTTAGGGACCGGCCGGCGGCCAATTTGACCGCTTCAAATACGATTCTGGCTGGTTCAAATTCGCTAATCTAACACATTTATCATGTTTGTAGAACTGATAAACCATTTTTGCTTAAGTTTTCATGATACCACTCTTGTAAAATAAAACAAGTTTGTTAAGACTATAGATGGAAGTGATTTCATAAGATATGACTTTGTTGATTTTCTCAATTATAAATTTCTTATCTCAAATCTCCAATTTGACCAATTGAAAAATGCTCTAATTTTCATAAAAGTAGCTCTCAAATGCCACCATTTTGCATTAAAAATTAAAAATTTTTTTGAGGGAGGCCCCCAAACCCCCACCTATGGGAGGGTCCACCCTCCCGTACCCTTTCGCGAAGGCAGATGACTCCTTCGGGGTTATGGGCCTGTTACTTTCCCATGTGAGCCTCTTATAAAAATTATTAATGAAAACCCTGAATTGATTTACATCGCAATGACTTTGAGTTTTGCAATGGGCGTACTCGCCATGGTACTACTACAGGACTTAATCTTGAAACTAAATCGGCAAGAACATCTCTGTTTAGAGACTCGTATTTTATAAGAATCTACAACATATGGAAGACTATTACTGATAATATAAGAAATGCATGCAAAGTCTGGAAGATGTAATGTAAACATTTTGTCGTTATTGAAAAGTGAATCGTTAGCAATGAATTGTTATATTTTAAAAATTGCATCACATTGAATTTTACCTGCTAATAAAGTATTCTTTGTCAGTGCAAAACTTTTAAGAGGATTACAAAAGAAGCGAAAAAAAAGTATTCAGTCTGCGCGGTCTGCAGAGTTTGCAGTCTGCATTTTGGGGTGATCCTTGTTAGTAGGACCCGAAATTTTGAGGAAGGCTGGGGGAGGGGGGATACATTTGAATAAGAACATAGCGTTGTTTTCATAAGCAAGATCTGTTGTTCATTTTGGAGTTGAAAGCTTTGTGTATCGGCGTTTGAAAACGTCAGGATATGACTTTCATTAAAATTTTGCTGCAAAAATATGCAGAAAGACCCAGTAAACATATTCAGACAACAAACCGGAATTCTAAGAGAACGTTGCTAGCGATGCTTTGTTTTATTTTGAAATCCCCTGATATGGAACTATTTTGTGGCTCTTGTGCCAATAAACAATTTCCAAGGGCACAGAAAGGTTGTGGAAGTAAATACAAAACTTTGCACTCCATTAATGTGTGTTTAGGTTTTATATACAAATTTGAAATAAGTTAATGGTGTTCAATATGTACGTTATTGACAATAATTTCATTTTCTTAAACAAGATCCTCAGACACGTCAGACATCTTCTGCTATTGGTGGTCGACAAAAAGCAAAGAGTAAGTTTTTGAGCAGCAATATTATATCAAGGGAATGAGTGAGGATAATTAAAAAATTATTACGCTATAGATGAGAATGTCAACTCACTTTTAATTACCTTTCAACTTAAAGGTGTCAGAATATCAAGCAATTTTTTATATATCCCAGCTTTTAGAATAATACGTTTTTGAGTATGCTGTTGTTATCATCACGGTGACTATTGATGACAGAACTATTCTGAATTTGTACGATTGACCAATGACGTGAGTAATACAGGTATATTAGTAATGTTTGGTTTTGGGATTAGCCAATTTTCCATATATTATTTAACAATTATTTCACGTGCACGTGTTGGATTTGAGGTTATAATTATACATGCATTTTGCAAGCAATGAAAAAAGCTTAAATCCTTGCTCACTATACTACTGACGTGTGTGAGTTAATTCTTACTTAATTTAATTTCAGGAGCGTTTGCAACGCATAAATTATGGAGTAGAGAAGAAAAAGAATCAGTTTTCAAAACCTTTGGCGAGATCATTCGTAGGGGCGATAGGCTTCCAGGCAAGACGCAGTGTGAAATGTGCAAGATGAAGGCAAACGGCATCCTTGACAACAGAGACTGGACGGCAATAAAGTACTTTGTCAAAAACCAAATAGATAAAAGGAAAAAACACGGTAATAGCTATTAACATTATCAGTTTGTGAGCCTTTGCATTTTTAACGATAGTTTGATAACAAGAAACATTGAAGGGCTACTGGTCGTACAGGTTTCTAAATTTTTGCAAATTTAAAGACTTTTTGGTTTCTGGAAACTAGTCTGGAAAATAGAGCAAACGTCTTTAAAAAGTTTGTAAATCTGGAATTTTGCTTCCAAAGTTCTAACCGTACTACTATATATGGTACTGATGACGTCATAACACGATTGCTGTTTTTTAATATTTGTTTTTCAGTTCTTTAAGTAATAAAATGAAAATGAAAGTGTTTGGACTGAGTTGAATTTAACTTTTTGTTAATTGAAATGGCGTAGGTCATACGATGTAATATTGTGATGGCATCTTGTCGCCATATCGATCATTGCTGCGAAAACAGCATATTTCTTAATAACGAGCACCGTTTGTGTATCTTTATGATATTTAACTTACTGAAAGTCAGCTAATTGAGTTTATAGGTCAATATTTTACCGAGAATTTTTTTTTTAAAGAAGTTTCAACTTTGAAACAAATTACTATTTTTCTGATCACTTCTGATTTACACTTTCTGGTACTTTTGTCTAAGAAAAGTGGTCAAAAGAAAAAAAAACTGTAAAACACCTTTCGCTGACAAAGCATGGGCCTCGTGATTCACTTGCTTTCTTTTGTTTGTTGTTTATCCAATAAGAGCGTTTTAAAAAAATTAGCTGGCCACCTAATCAAGCTAGTTTGGAGTTATGGTTAATGAACCAACTGCTCCTTTCTTGGAAGATATTTTTCTTTGAAGTCGGTTTTGAAATGCATTTTTGACCTTTAAGACTCTGAAAGTAAATATACTGCCCTAAGCATTTTGTTGTAGTACACATCAGTTCCATTTATCATGTTTTCTCACAGATGTAACTTTAATAGTTTCGATCGTTGTAAAATTACGTAACCTTTTAAATCATTGAAAACAAAATAAAAGGTAAAAAGCTACTTTTTGTCGATCATATAACAACATATGTTATATCATTTATATACAAATCAAGGTTTTGTCATACGTGCTTTAAAATTACCTTTCATTCTCCAAGGACTCTAACGAAACAAAACTTGTTCATATATAGTATTAAAAAGCGAAACTGTGTGGAACTTGTCGTATTTTCCCTAAATGTTTAACAACTGACTATAAATATTTCAAAAGAACAAATTGGTCTGGCGTTATGTTGAATTTTTTTTTAATTCTATTAGTCACATCAAATTTTATATATTGCCACTGTAACACGATACAGCTTTTTGCTGAAGCATCTTTATTTTTAATTTGACCACAAAAAACAATAGACAATAACTATAAATTAGTATAAATAGAAATTTAGTTGTATGGAATATGAATTTTTTTAAGCACCAAATTCAAATCCATTTCAATCTACTCTTGATTAACAAATAATGTTAAATGTTTTTACTCGCAACAAAAAAGGTCATGGGAATGGAGCCGAAACCAATTGTAGAATTGCGCACAATTTAGGCTTCTATCTGATGAACGGTAACTGTTTTGCTATTTTTTTCAGTGGCATTATAGTTATGTCTTCAGATTTCTATCTATAATAAAAACCTCATTGTTTTACAAGTTGTACATGTACAATTCCTTATTAACATTTTTTGTTGTACAGAGTTGTCTTGTGATTTTCCCAGTTATTTTTCCTTTTTACGTTTTCACTCTGAATTTAATGATTGTAACCGCATGACCTCATAAAGGTTGTATATGATTGTCATGTGTTTTTATTTTAAAGCCGACTAGGTTGCTTGTAGATATCTTTCCCCCCTGCTTTCTCTGCTTGCCGTATCTTTAATGCATTTGAAGTTTGGAATAGATTTTAGTTTGCGTGTTTTGTACTAGCTTTAGCTAACTGCATGAACCAACATTCAACTGAATCGTCTGAAAGTGGTGGCTCTAGTTCTAGTGAAAATAGCTGAGTAAAGTAAACATTTCAATCAATTTTGGAGGAAGATGTAAAGAAGCTTTTTAGAAGTTTACCATGCAACAAAGCTCCGAGATACGACAAAGGTACGGCAAAGGTTTTGAAAGACAGATCACCTGTGACTGTTCCAATAAATACAAGCCTTATTAGTAGCTCATTTTCTTCAAACATTTTCCCTCAAATTTGGAAAACAGCCGAAGTTATTCCAATCCACAAGTCGGGCGATTGTGAAAATCCTGCGAATACTCGTCCTGTATCATAGTTACCTATGGTATCTAAAGTATGCACGATTCTAATAATATCATACATCATTCACAAAGTGGGAACAGAAAACTTCTTTCTACCCAAACGGCTTTGCTTCACTGTCTATAATGACGAATTGTTAAAGAATATGGACGACATAAAAATTTTTATGGCACTTCATTCAAGTCAACTCTCATAGATGCCGTTTCTGCTGTTAACCAAGACCTCAAGGATATATCAAGATGGTGTTGCGCACATTCTCGATTAATTAACACTGACAAGACAAAATTTCTCGTTGTTGGTGTTCCGCAGCTTACCAGAAATATATCAACTATACCACCTGTAATGTTGTTCGGAAAAGAGGTCAAACCTACCACCGTTGCTAAAGATTTTGAAGTATATATTGACTTTTAACTTAACTACAATGAGCACATTGTGAAAACTGTTTCAACTTGTATTTACATGCTGAGTCGCGTCAACGGGATAAAATAGTAGGACTCTTGTTTTGTTAATAAATGCTTTTTGTATTCAATAGATTATATTATTGCTCGACAGTCTGGAGCAATACTACAATGGAGAATGTAACAAACGCTCCAGTTAATTAGTTAATTCAAAATTTTGCATGTAGAGTTATTTTATGTTTGAAGAAGAATGACAATATTAGTGAGGGACTAAAATCTCTGAATTGGCTCAGCATGAAAGATAAATTGCTTTTAAGTGTTTTAGTAATGGTTCCTAAGTGTATTCATGAGCAGATAGTTATCTTCGTGGAAAATTTATTCAGCGCTCGATGATTCATGAGAGAAATACTAAGGAAAGAAATGAATTAAATTTACCAAATGTAGGTTAAAGACAGGACAACGTTCATTTGCCTTTCGAGGGGCAAAATCTTATAATCTCCCAAATGAGGTTAAGCAAATTAGTGACAAAATCTTATAAATATCTATTAAGTTTGTAATTTTTTTATTATTTTATTTAGTTTTATTAGCTTGTGTAATTCATCTAACTTTAGAATAGTTTTATCGTTTTTTAATAGATTATTTATGTAAATTTGTTTTAGAATTTATAGCGGAAGAGCCCTAGTCAGGGAGCTCTAATATAACAATATAGTTGATGTTCGCGGGCGTAAATATGTTTTGGGCCCGACTCAGGTTCATTTTAGCCCGAGCGCAGCGAGGGTTAAAATGAGCGCTGAGAAGGGCCCAAAACATTTTTACGCCCAAGAACATCAACTACATTACTATTATTATAACTTTGAAGAGCATTTAGCACAAAAAAAAGAACATTTTGCTACTTCAGAAACATTGGCTTAAAGCGGCGGGCTCTAATATATTAGAGCCCGCCAAAATGTCCGT
>JAOTRI020129003.1:0-22004 GCA_028564885.2 Zoanthus sanctaehelenae
AGTAGTGAAATTCATCACCTATTTCACCGAGGTTGCAGAGAGTACACAAACGATTTTGCTTTGGAGTGTTTGAATATTTTCCAACTTCAACAGGAAGATTATGGGCAGAAAGTCGTAATTTGCCAAATTACTACTAAAGCTATTCAACAGGGTGGGACACCTTTTCTCTGATTATGTCACAGTCTCAAATAGCCGTGACATCACCTGGCTTTCTGTTGTAGAATAGTTTCAGAAGGCAACGCAATATTTGATGAAAACATGGTTGACAAAAGGTCCTGATAGTTGTTGATTTATTTGTCTTGAGGCAAGATGGACGAGTCCAGGGCGGGTTTTGAGGCTGAGAAGAGAAGCAGGAATGACGTTCAGTCTTTTCCAGAACTTCCAGAGTTGCCGGAACTGCCCCAAGAGATTCGTAACAAAAAGAAACCGGTATACATACTCTCTTTTAAAATTTCTTCTTTTTATATTATAATCTGATAACGAGACTTAAAAAGTCTTAGTTTTTTAAAAGAACGTCAGTAAAACATTATGGAGCTTTCAAGGTAATGAGAATTTAACGGTTTAGTTCTAACATAACAGAATTGAAACAAGGTATACTTTATAAAAAGAACAACAAGGCTGAAATTGCTCGGCTAAAAATTAAAAACATAAATTTAAGAACAATCTCAGGCTGACACTCTGAATATCTATGAAAACACTCTATGTTCAGACTTAAATATAACGTAAATTTTACTTAGCAACACAATATATATAATTTAACACTAGAAATCTTGTAAAGGTTCGCATCGTTTGCAATTGGCTTTGATTGTTTCTATCATGTTCAGTTTTTCTTGAGCAACTGAAAATAAAAGCGGAATTAAGAACAATTTGAGGCTGAAATCATCAAAAGACTAAGAACAATGAACCTCTGAAATATTCGATGGTTTCTATAAAAAGACGTGTATTGTGTTCTTCATACCAGCAGTAGGACGAAGCTAGTGAATGAAAACAAAGGCTTTTTTGATTTTGAATAACAATAAAAATATATGTAAAATGAATGCTTTTTATAAAACAGTTCTATAATGTTGGTCACTAAATTAGGAGTTTTACATTTTTTTCTTATTAATCTGATGCTTCAGAAAAATCGAGTATTCTTTCAATGTACAAGTATTACTCAACTAAGCATAAGAACATTTAAGTCCCGCGGTAAAGCGTAAATTAGAAGCATTTCATTGGTCTTGCGACAATCTTTACGCGTTTGATGACAGCAAAACGGAACACAACAAAATTAGAAATAGCCGGAATGACCAAAAGAACTATAGTGTGCGCTGTGTGCGTACTGCAAGCGTTTCCCTTGGGAGTTAGCAAGGTTTTCTATTTTGGCCGCGCCAGAACTCAGTGGACGAGAACTTTTTTGCAATGAATTAATTATACTATGCAAGCTAGAAGAATTAAAATGGCGTGAGAAAGGATCAACCTTAGAATCTATAGTAGGACTATTAACATGTTCATTAATGTTTTTATGTATTTTCAGGCTTATGCCAAGTTTTTTGATGAAAAAGAAGACAACGAGAGGGACGACTGAATAGTTCTCACAAAGATAAAAGTTTCACAGTTGAAAAAAAGAATGTGTTTATGAATCAACTGAAACCTTGTATACGCTTGTATCAATTTAAATAAATTATTTCAGTCCTAAATGAATAATTTTAATGTTAAAGTTTGTTTGGGAGGTGACAGGGTCATGAGCGTGAGAGGGGGGGAGACGGGCGGTTTTAAAATCGCTTCTGCAGTCTTGACTTGCGTAGTTTTACGAGGTAGCTCAATTGTTTTACACTCAAAAAGACAGACTAAGGAAAATGAACTGAGTGATATCTTTCTCAATTATTCTTATTGTGATCATTACATACATGTAGAATGGCGGTTACTTTATCTTATCGTAGGCTAAGACGGGCTAGCCCGGTTAAGCGGGTTGAAAACTAAACCTTAGCCCGATATTACATGTAATCGCGAGCCAAGATTTTACAGATTTCATGGGGACAGAGGTGACCTCGTGAAAAACTCAGCCACGGTCAACCGGGCCACCCTATACCATGTAATCAGGGCCTTATACTACAGTATATTCTTGAGGCAATCGTTCAATTCAGCGGTGAAACGATTTCCACCCGTCCCAGTTCTCCTTACCCAAGATCCTGGGTACAAGGATAATTCACGTGACCTTGTCGCGGGAGAAATTTGAAGCGCAATATGGTCGAGAGATCGGTCGACAGTGTTTCATTGTGAAATGACTAAGATTATAAGTCTGTTTTCATTGTTATACATGCCTTTTTGAGAAAAAAGTATTGATCAGCATGAAAGGCTATTATCAACTGCGACGAATAGGATCACCGGCAACTTTGGTTGGAGTACAAAATACATTTTTGTAAGTTAACTTGCTTGGAATCACCATGTTTTAACTGATCAACTCACAACATCTTTTCTCTCCGTTATGTTTTCAGTCAAGAGTGATGTAAATTTTGCCATTTTACAAAAATCCGATTGTGAACATTTGTGAATTTCACAAAAATTCTGCAGTACATTCTTATCAAACCAGGCAGGCGAATCATTTTAGAATCTCGTAATTAAGAAATTCACAATTGTTTATCAAGGACCAAAACACTGGAACGCGCTTCCATTGAAATTGAAACTATGACCAACGCTGAAAACTTTCAAATCCCATCTGAAGACACATCTTATAAATCTGTAGACTGTAACTATTAAATTTGAATTTAACATATTTGATATTGATATTAGCATACACGCACTTAGTATTCACATTCCTAATGAATAACAATGTTGACATGATCAATACAAACAAAAAGGTAGTTTAAAAAACATAAGCCATATGGTTTCTTTTTGAACTGTCTTGCCATCAGATATACAAAGCTAATAATGCTGTTTTTAATAATTTTGATATCGTGCATATGTACCCATACAGGTCTTCAATTGTAATAAAATCTGTATCTGTGGTGATTATTATTAAATAAATTAAAAAAAAAATTGAAATAAGCACAAGTACAATTTCAAGGAAAAGAGACATTAATACTTTTCCTTTCTCATTTGCTGCATGTGGTTATTTGATTTGTTTCACAAGTGTGAATGTATTCATATCCATGAAACAAGTTAAAGCAAAAAACACAATTATGTTTAGTCCACATTGCGCATGTGCGATTTTTATTTTTGCTGCTTATTTCAAGTGTGTGAACATTGTTCCTTATGCTTGTGCTTATTTCACAAATGTGAACCAGCAGCCTTTAGTCAATTGGAGCTGTGAAAAACTATAATTGGAAAAAAGAGTAGAATCTACAGCCAGACGACATAAACAATGAATAACATTCTGAAGAACATGTCTTGAAAGATGATATTTATAAAGTTAAACAAGAGCAGAAATCGGTGTCATACATATCAGAGCACTATGCAGATTTTACAAGAGCACAAAATATATAGAACGGTTGACAATAGAATCTCAAAAGAAAGTCTTTGATGCTTTGACCCTATTATTCATTTCTGGTTTAAGTGTCTTTATGAATAATAACTCCAGAAAGTACAAACTAGTGGACCGTGGGTGAAAAGTAAGAATAGAAGTATTTTGTAATACCGTGCTCATTACATGGCTGTGTTTGTCAAAGCTTGTGTTCTTCCTCACACCATACACTGGTAGACTGCAAGTTGTTAGGTGATTATAAATAGGACTGTTCTCTTCAGTGTCATGTTCTTCTAAGTATGTAATGAAATTGTAGCTGTTTTACCCATGTATTTGATGGTGCACCCAGGACATTAAAACAATAGATGACAAAAGTCATGAGATTTGAGCTTGTCTGATGTAGGGTCAATGTTCATTGTTCATAAAGAAACTTAAACTAGAACTGAACAAATGGAACAAAGTATCAAAAGAACTTCCTTGGTTTTAAGATTCTATTGTCAACCATACATATATTTTGTGCTCTTGTAAAATCTGCATTGTCATATGACGTATTTTGTGCTCAAACTGTTAACAACAATTTACGCTCTTGTTTAACTTAAATATTAAGTTGCACCACATGTTCTTCGAAATATTTTTCATTCTTTTAAAAATGTAGCCTAGCACAAAAATATATTAAATGTATTTTACTACATTAAGAAAAAATTCCATACTGGAATATATTCCATTAAAAAGTTTGGCTCATTAAACTCTCCTACTCTTTGGAATTTCCAACATTTGATTAACTTGTAAATAGTATTTCCATTGATACAAAATGTAGGTTTGGTCTAACTTACAGTATTCTGTACTTTATTAGAAAAAATTAACTTTGTATTCCATCAGTTTTCACCCATATCTAACAGGAAATTGTCAAAATCCTGCTAACATGACACAAAGATGTGTCCAAATCCTTAGTTTTTGCTGTTTTGCTGTAGTATGTAGCCTAGGTAGAATTTCTGTGTTGGGGCCTAGTTTTGTTTACCCCAAACAAACGATTTACAATGTGTTTCCAACTCTTACAAAAGGTAATTATAAAAAAACTCCACTAACTTAGGCTTACCAGAATCTAAATACTTGCATGAACTTCAGTGAATGCCAAGAAGCAAAAGAAAGGAAAATTAGTTTCTGCCAGAAGAAATGACTAGTGCGAATGAGTTTTAAAATTCTCTCCCAAATGTTGCAGTCATGCATGTCAAACAGTGGATGTTAATGTTCCAAAAGTCATAATTGTCTTTTACTTCCAAGGGAAAAATTGTTATTTATAGTGATTCTTTCCTTTGAGAGGCTAAAACATGAGATGGACTGGCTTGAGTTCAACTTCACAATTTACAAGTCCTCTTCACCTTCACTCACCTACATTTTCTTTTTGAAAAAGTCACTTTCACTAAGATACTCAATTCGTTTTAGGTAATAACTATTATAAGACGCTTTGTATTAGATTTTTCCTGGATTATTTTTATCACTAGCCAATGAGCTCCATATATGGTTACACCTACAAAGCAGGGCTGAGTGGTCTTTAGCAGTTGTACAAAAACATCACAGAAAATTCTTTTCAAACTCAAGGACTCAAAAAAAAATATTTATAGTCACATTTTTGAGTCAGTGGTTGCAACATTTTAAGTCACAAAATTAAAATGACATTTAAAAAGTGTTGTTAAGGTACGTAGCTATTTATTGCACATAATTTTTGTTTTTTAATACAAACATAAAATAGAATGACATCATTACTCACTAAGAAAGCTATAAAAAACTATTTTTTATGAGAACTTTCTATTCTTTTCAGCAAGTTCTATTAGTAATTGCTGCTTAACTCAACTGTCTCTCAGTATAATGTGTTAAGGAAACTAAGGCCTCTGGTTGAAAGGTTAATAGGAAGAGTTTTTGAGCAAAGGCAAAGAAAAGTTACTAAAACTCATTTACTGTAAAATGTTACTAAATCATTGTTTGTACAGGGTTGACAAAGAAATCACTGTGATAGGTCGAAATGTGAAGCAATCAGATATTTTTCTTGCTTCTGCCAAGAACAAAGCATTAATTTCCAGGCTTCATGCGAGGATATATAAGACTTTTGACAAAGATGGGAGCCCTGTGTTCAAGATTTGTGATACCAGCCTAAATGGTACTTTTGTAAATGATGTTAAGATATCTGATACAGTTCAAATCAGGCCAGGAGATACGCTGACATTTGGTCATCTCAGGGGAGCTGTCTTGGATCCTGGAACATTTGCTCGACAAGAAAACTCAGAATTTCGTTTTAAGGTAAAAATATAATGCCTCCGTGCTTGTTTTTAATTTGTTTGTCATTAGTTAGCCTTATATAGCTATACAAGGTCAAGGTTCAAGAATATCAGGTACTTTAGGTGAGTTTGGGAGAAAAGTGGAAATATATCAAAGGGTAGGATTTTATCAGGCACTTAAAATTAGATTGCTTACATCAAGTGGGACTACGTTAAGGGTCAGGACTATTAGGTACATACTTTCTATCAGGTACTTCAGATGAGTTTGGGAGAGGAGTGGGAGTACATCAAAAGTCAGGAGTCTAGCAGGTACCTCACATGAATTTAGGAGAGGAGTGGGAGTACATCAAAGGTCAGGACTCTATCAGGTACCTCACATGAATTTAGGAGAGGAGTGGGAGTACAACCAAAGTCAGGACTGTATCAGGTACCTCACATGAATTTAGGAGAGGAGTGGGAGTACAACAACAGTCAGGATTCTATCAGGTACCTCAGATGAATTTGGGAGAGGAGTGGGAGTACATCAAGGGTCAGCATTAAGTCTCCTGCCGTTTTTGGTTGTTATACAGGATGCTAAACCAGAGGTAGGAAGTAAGAGGTGAAGGATCATGGGACGTGTAGTATGGCGATGGAATAGTGTTAACAGCTGAATATGAAGAGTAGGTTGTTAGGAAATTTAGTATGTGAAAAAGAGATTGAAATTAGGGAATAGATAAAGGAAATAAAAAGATTGCAGTAAGTTGATGATATTCGGTAGAGAACCTGCTGTTAGGACTCAAAGAAGATGGTATATGTGTGCGGTTTGCAGCAAAGTAGTTGGAACAAACTCAATATGGTTTTACGGTTTCATTGATGCTACCAGACATGTTCGAGGTTTAAAAATCGAAAAGAACAATCATGGTAGTCATGGAATAACTTTAGATCTCCAAATAGTGTGAGGGAAGGTACGGCGGTGCATGTCACACAGATTAAAGCTACCATATAATTACAATCATCATCACCACTACCACTGGTCAGCAGTTATTATCTACATTGTACCTCAATATTGACGTTGCACGAGGAGTGTGGAAAGATGACAGATTGCACGTTATAGTTTTGTTGTCTTGTTGTTTTGTCATTATTATTTTTATTATATTTCATATTTTGGTGTTTCGAGATAAATAACAAAACCAAAGTTTCCATAATTTATTTCTGCTATTTTTCAGTTTGAAATGTTTCAACCATCATGCATTGATGATCAAGTTATACCATCTCACACCATGACAGATTACCAGGTTCGTAACAAGTAGATTTTAGGAATGGAAACACTTCCTTTAGTACCGAAGCTAGAAACAGGAAGTCTTTCTAAGTTATTTTTTAATGCTACTCAATATTGGAGCTGTTAAACTTGAGTATCAACAAAAGAGTTTCACTTGTGAAACTCCTTGTGAAACCGACTTGGAAGGATTCAAACGATAAATGAGGGTTCGAAATTAAGAAAATTTCATTGTCGCATTTTGTGACTTTTTGTAAAAGTTTAGTCACAAAGTTAATAACTGTTAATCGCAAAGTTGCGACCAATGTTGAAGTGTTAATCTTACAATGGAATATTTAGTCTCAATTTCGAGCCCTGTAAATGAATTTAATTCAACGACTTTCTTAGAATAATTCAATAAAACAATAATAATGACATTTGAAATATACTAATGGTTTCCCAAACGCTTTTTACGCGATCTTTTAAAGCATTTATTGCATACATATGGGATATGAAATGCTTTTAATCGCTAACAGCAGTGGCGGATCCAGAAATTCTATAAGGGGGTGAATAATACAAAGAATTTACCAGTGACTCAAGGCGAAGAAGAGTGGTAAGTACAAAGAATGTACCAGAAAATTGAAAAAAAGGGGGGTGAAAATTCACTCAATTCACCCCCCTGTATCCGCCCCTGAACAGGTAAACTCTGTATGAAATGCAATGGAAAGTCACTTTTTCATTTACTTTTTAGCATGTGTTGTAATTACATTTTTGTTCAAATGCCTTTTATCTATATTCATTGAGTGCAACTGTTGTTGAAGTAGTACTCACTTTTTCGTCAAGTCTCAATTTCAATGGTGACCAAAGGACTCACGACAATATTCTGTTGTACACGTAAATTATAGTGTTAAGCTGTTCCTTATTATGAAAACTGATCGTTTATTGTGTTGAAGCTGGTACAGTAATTTCTTGTTTAAAGATTTTCTTCACAGAAAAGCTGTTTCATTTCTTCATTGTCTTCCAGTGGAGTACTGTGATTCATTTGAAACAATTAGGCCATGATTATTATTAATACTATATGTTAAGATGTTTTTAAAGATATTTGTTGATTATACAATGGCATTCTAATTTTTATTAATAACTGAATTAAATATCGATTCACACTGAATTCCAATTTATGTTAACTTCTCCGCAGACGATTCTTTTTTATTAAAAAGTCTGTCTGCGAATCAGTACAGGACTCGTAGTTTAGCTGTACGTACTAAGATGTGTTCAATTCTCATACATAAATTATCTAACCAATCCACGAAACTTGATGCAGAATTCAAAATCTCGAACAGATCTGCCTGCTGGCGGTCTTAATTAACATTTTCTGAAGCCAGGGAAAAGTGATGTTGGAACTCTAAAAGATTATCCAACTTTCAAAATATTCATTAACTGCAGATATCATTAACTATAAAAACTTGCGCCCTGGTCAATGCAGTTTATGCTTGTTCAAAAAAGTCTTTTGGTTTTACTAACTCTATAGGCTTATAGTAAAAGCGCTTGAAGTCAAGTCCTTTCCATATTTAAGGTACTTGTACACTGTTATAAAATAAGTGCACGATATTTATAAGTAGCTGTTTTGTCTCCTGATAGGAAGATTTAACATGATATGAAAAACCCCCTTTGGGGAGATCTTTTAATTTTTCCAGTTCGTATTGATAATTTTTTTTATGCTTTTTGCCATTTTTAGGAAAGTGAAATTATTCCTGATTTGAAAAAGTTTATCAAGTCTTCTCCATCACCCAAAACTCCATTGGTCCCCACCATTGAAGGGAATCCAGATTTATCAGTTTTCCTTTCTCCAGACACACCTTTAAGGTCTGCAATGATCTCTACAATGATATCGCCACCATTTTCAAAAGAACAATAATAAACAACCTTGGTATGTTCTATATTCTCAAGTTAATAATGTTTTATATAGATTTGTTGTTAACGGGTGCAATATTTGGAAATTTGACACTTGGGTAACGGGAGCTTTGATATATGACACTTGGGTAACGGGAGCCTTGATATATGACACTTGGGTAACGGGAGCCTTGATATTTGACACTTTGGTAACGGGAGCCTTGATTATTGACACTTTGGTAACAGGAGCCTTGATATTTAATACTTGGGTAACGGGAGCCTTGATACGTGACATTTGGCTATACTAATCACAATAGCAGTATAATGAATAAACAGTATTTAGAAAATTCTTGCTCCTGGTAAGGGTTGATGTAAGCCATCTCTAAATCAACAGGTTAAACATACCAACATGAAGCTTTGTTATTAGTCTTTGCGTTGATGTAAATTACTCTTTACTATATTTATACATTTTTCCCACTTAGTCGTGTATAACTGATGAAACATGATTGTCTGTCTTAAAACTCAAAAGTGTCGTTATTTTTGTCCAATTTCTTATTCACTGCATTCTATCGGTATTATGCAGCCCAGCTGGAACCAAACGGATACAAGACGAAGATTTGTCATGCACTTTTTCTACTACAGCAAAAACAGAACTGATAGTTTCTAAACCTAGCAACTCGCCATTAAACATTAGTAACGATGATAAAGAGTTACTTGCATTGGCTGCTGTATCCCACAATGCAATGAATGACAGTGATGAAAAACTATTTTCTCCCTACTGTTCCGAGGATCCCTACCCCAGGACAAGTGGTTCGTCATCTCCTATTTATCCCCCAGTATACTCAGCTTTTGATAATGCTACTGAGCCGCTACCGAAAACCAATGTAGATCAAGCCCGCAAACAAAGTTGGCAAAAAATTCCAGGTAAACTGATCATACGTTATATTTTATATTCTTCGAGCTCTACGTTCAAGGAACACAATATAGGCATTATTGCCTTAATTATTCAAAAGCGTAGATAGTAATTGTTGGTTTCATTAACCGCAGCGTAAGATGTTTGATCATTGAGCGTTAACTCTTTTGATATTCATTCTGAGCTCCGCTGTATTGCTAATGCGCAATTCATCCAGAACTTAAAGCAAAAATTTGAACAAATAGGATTTTAAATTGTTAGTAAGTAGTTCAAAAACTGATAATTTAAAAATCGTTAAACTTTAAACAGCTTGAAACTTTCAAATATTCTTCAGAAACCTTTTTGAAGCGATTCAGTCCGTTTCGTTTGATGCGTTATATACGTTAAAGTGAGCGCAAATTACTTGATTAAACGTTTTTTAACAACGAAAACAATCATGTTGTCACAATCTTTTTGCTTCTCTGAATTGTTTATGATCTCTAAAAATTGTCTTGTACTTTTTCAAATGTTGAAGGCTTGGCCATTTTTAATAGTACACAATTACGTAAAAACAATACTTAGTTGCGACTATAGCAACTGCAGGTTTGACGATGTTGACCCTTTCGAAAGTATGTAATAAATTGTAATAAATTTTGACCAAACGCGCGCTTCAATATTTGGAAAGTGAACGAATGGAGGATCATACATGGTCGCACAGCAATATAAAAGTTTGTATTTCAAAGTGGCCATGTAATACTGTATTTTTATATAAACAGCAAGAATCGTTGAAAGACGCCGCTGTGAAATTGATGCTGCATCGAAAGGAGCCCACTCTTATATATAATCTCAGGAACAAAATTGTCAAATAAATTTATTTCTTTCTATTTGAAGAAAACTTTTCAAATGCTGATGACTTGAAAACCTTTTTTAAATTGTGTTTCTTTCTCAGCCTTCAGAAAACGCAGACGGTCTCATCGGCTAACGTACGTCAAACGAGCAAACAAAACACGAAAATCCATCAACAGGACGAGTTCACCTTTTGACGTTTGCGCTTCAGTCGCCTGTATACGGCCTCACGAGAATGATGAGATCGTGGACTGGGTTGCCTGTGACGACTGCAACAGCTGGTACCACATCAAATGCACTGGACTTTCTCTTAAGAGTGTCGACTCGTCGTCTTCCATGTTCCACTGCGGGTGTGTTTAAAAGAACATGGCGCCTGTTACTATAACATCAGTAGAAGCTGGTGGTACCATTAATGGCATTATTAATAGTGTCGACAATACGTGCGGAAGAGTTCAAGAAAACTGATTGCGCGTGACGGCTGCAATTGTTGTACCATGGCAACTGCACTGGACTTCTTTTTAAAGAGGATTGAATTATCGTCAGCTATTTTCCTTTGCGGATTTGTTTAGGTTTCGTTCTTATGGTTGCAAAAAATGGGGCCAATCTTGTGTTTTGTTAATGCAATAGTATAACTATACTGCATGTTCCGCATCATGTTGTGCGACTCCCAACTATAAGCTCCGTTCAAAGTGAAAGACTAAATAGCTGAACGAGAAGTCATGCATTTAAAGATATCAAAAATTAGCTTAACTCTGTTTTGTTTTTCGGAGGAAATTTTATAGTACTGCATGCGAGCCTGCCGTGTTTTAGATCCACGTACCTCAGTTTTACCTACTCCGGATAATATACGAGAGCAGGTCACTTCACCTAATAAACAAAGACATCGTGTCAAAGGAAATGCAATGTTAATCTGACACTACACCCCGTGAGTTCAGATTTTAATACTGTTTATTTGTTCATTGGCCGCTTTAGATTTTTTATCAACGAAGTTTTATAAAAATAAAACTTGTTGCGACGGATTTTAAAATTGTTTTTATATGTGATGCGTGTACAATTGCGTTGTTTATCAGCTCATGTGATGTTTGCCAAGCTAGCGCCTTTAGTATTATCTTTCCATTCCAATCACGAAGCCCCAAGCATTTGTTAGGACAGTTTCGAGACTTAAACGTTTTTGGAATTTTATAATTTTTAAAATAACTTGAATTTTAAGCGACTTTCATTTTCATCTGCAAACTTGCCTGCTGTGAATCTGTGCATTGTCGAGAGGAAGGCAAAGGTTCTTATATGGAATGATATTCCAGTAAACACTACTAATATATCATATATAGAATGATATTCCAGTAAATACTACTGATGTATCATATATGGAATGATATTCCAGTAAACACTACTAATATATCATATATGGAATGATATTCCAGTAAACACTACTAATATATCATATATGGAATGATATTCCAGTAAACACTACTGATATATCATATATGGAATGATATTCCAGTAAATACTACTGATATATCATATATGGAATGATATTCCAGTAAACACTACTAATATATCTTATATGGAATGATATTCCAGTAAACACTACTAATATATCTTATATGGAATGATATTCATATCTTGTATGGAATGATATTCCAGTAAACACTACTAATATATCAAAATCATACAGCGGATTTGATTTCCAGTTAGGATATAAATGCTTTTCAGCAACTTGTCTCTCAACGACGTTTTAACGCAATTGTGATAGTGTAAAACTGCTTTGGCATATAAGAATATTTAAATTCAAAGTAAGGCTAAACTTGTACAAATTTAACCTTTGTTTTTGTTGTCATGGCAACTTTAAAATTGAAAATACGTGTGTGGTTTCTAATATACTGGGAATTCTTGTTCAGGTTTGTAAAATATGTCGATATTTGATTTGAAACAAAGTTCCCAAATTAACAGAGAATCAAATATAGGAAAGCACTCGGTGTCTCAGAAACTAGAAATTAAAGCAAGTAACGAGGGAAGTGAATTGTTTTTAAAAATTTTCTTCCTGATAATTCAAATTTTTTAAAGTTTGTGCACTTTAAACGATAAACAGATGTACCATTGCCTTCAGCGGTTTGTTCCCGTGTTCAGAGCAATTCGTATTTCAACCCTTAAAAATATTCGTGATTACAAATCTATTCATAAAAGAAATGCTACAGAAACAATGGAGCAACTCAAGTAAACCCTTCCACTATTGTTCGAGATTTTACTGCGCATATATTATTTGAGAACGAGGAATGCGCAGGAATGGCCAGGAATTCTGAAGTTAAGCGGAAACAGTTTTACGAATTGACATGTTTTACACCGTAATGAACTGAGTTTTCGCACTGTAGTCGTTCTTTCAACGCAGTACGAAACGTTTTTTTTTTTACTAAGGGGGTGTCCCAAAATTGATTTGTCACTGCTTAACGTCGATTGGATGTTAAGAGGAGGAAGGGGGGTCCAGGTTTGCTAGTGGACGTTAAGAAAAAACACTTGAAAATAGTGGAAACGCTCTCCAGGTATTGAAAGAATTGAATAATATTTAATGTATCATCAAGCAGCGGAACTGAAGGTAAGATAGTTATTTTCTTCAATGTATTTTGCCGCGACGGTGTTCGACAGGATCAGACGCTTGAAAATCTTAGATTCCACAGTTTAAATTAGTACTAATATTTACTTACACTTTTACTATGTATATAATAATGAAGGCCAAAACAATAGTGGACGTTAAGGAGGGGGGGAAGGGAGGAGGGAGGGGGGTAAAACCTTAACGTCCAATGGATGTTAAGCGGTGACAAATCAATTTTAGAACGCCCCGTACAACTTGTTAATTTGTGAATTAGATCTATTCATATGATAATAACATGTGATACTGCATGTGCTGCATGCCATGTGACTGATATACCGCTATTCGTATGATAATAACATGTGATACTACATGTGCTGCATGCCATGTGACTGATATACCGCTATTCATATGATAATAACATGTGATACTACATGTGTTGCATGCCATGTTACTAAACAGGAAACTACAGCTATGTTCTTACTGCATAATCATTTGAAATCAAAGATTTAATTTACTTCTTTTCATCTTTTTCTTTATTACTTTTTGACACAGTAATTTCCAGCGTTCAGTTGTTCAAAAGCCGATTAGCACTAACCCTGGGTTAAATGTTTCACCTGAGTTTTTTTAATTTCTGAAGCCAATGACTTAAAAATCGAAACCATTCGCCGATATTTCAAATAGCCTTTTATATGTCATACTCTTGTGTTCTGATAAATCAATATACTTGCCCGTCAGTTTATCAACAATGACTTTATATATTTTTCTTTGAATGCTGCTCCACATAAATAACTAAGTTAAATTGACAGTTGAAACCAGTTATGGTTTTTATTTCAGCGATAATGTCAAAAAGCACCTCGGTTCACGGAAACTTGCCCCGAATGCGTTGCTTGTGAGCGACTTCGAAGACAGTTCAATCGAAATGTTTCCCGATCCAAAACTGATCAAGGTACTTATTTTCATTTGTTTTACTGTTACAATAACATCTATGCAAACATTTTGGATTTTCAAGGTTTTGAGGTAAACTTTGTTTTTTATGAATCCGTAACTTTTAAAAACATTGGCATTACATGCTAATACCTGCAATGTTCACAAACTTTGGGAAATACATCTATTTCATCCGAAGTACAGTTTCTTTTCTAAAAAATATTTTACTATGCTTACAATTTTCCGATTTTGTATTAAAATAGATTCACTCATACTTCAGATCAACAACTGGTTTTAAAGCAGAAAACAAACTTTTTGTGCATTAATGTGACGATGCTGTTAGTGAGTTCTTTGCGTCACTCATTGCTAGGCTGTGCGGTTCCAGTCTATACCCAAAATACTGATCCTTGCTCACCATAGAAACTGTTATTACCCTTCAATTAAAATGCAACGAACAAGTCGCTGAACAATCTCGGTCACCAAGCCACCACGGTCGCATGTAGTCGAGGCATATGATTACGATTTCACATCACTCACTTTACTAACGTTCGCCATAAAAATACACATCTGGAAACGATATTTTTTAACTCAGCAGGGAAACTTTCACTCGAATACATTGTCATTTTCATTGTCATTTTGTGTTAAAGAATAAAGGTTGTAAGGCACGTGATATGTTACTTAGTATAGGAATATTAACAGAGTATTGATACCAATGGATAGAGTAGCCTTGAGCCGGCTTTTACGAAGCGTTGCAAGTAAGCCACGAGGGAAATGGGGAAATAGTTAATGTTTTTCTTCCTCCGCAATAAAATAATAAGAACCAGCTTGCAGGCTATGGAAACCAGTGGCGTAGCCAGCCCGTACTGCAGGCCCTGGCTTTCAAATTATTTTGAAGATTTAAAAGTTATTTTAAGTATATTGAACAAAAGGGAAAAAAGTGCTTATGGGCCTTCAAATTTTTCAGCTCCTGATTATACGTCCCTGGAAATTTTTTGTTAATTTTTTTATAGGATTGGTTGACTTGTTGGTGTTTTGGAAAAGTAGTGCGAGCAACGGATCAATAATGATCTAATTGGTTATTTAAATAACTGGAAGTTGAAACATTAAAAAGCGTAAGACCAATACGACTTTGATAATTTTTTTTGTATATATATATATACACGATATTTCGGCTGGTCACACCATTCTTCTTCAGGTGTACAAAACAGCAAGAACGCTTGTATGAAGTACTATCTTTCTTATGATTTATAATTCAGTTTAATTTATGATATTCAATAAGTGCCAAGTGAACTTTTGACGATAGAAATGAAGAAAAGGAGACAATGATTATCTTTTGTGGAAGAAATGCCTTCCTTCAAAGTGTTGTCTTGAAGACACACGTGCCAGTTAACGTTTGTAAAAACGTGATCTAGAAATATGACCATTTGGGAAAATATGTAAATTAGAGAAAAACGTACTGACGTCTCGGACGTTAGTCCTTCATCGGAGTAAAACATAAAAACAAGGAATATCCATTTTGCTGATATTTCTTCAGTTATAAACTCGACACATCACAAGAGTTTCACGTGATGATTTTGCCTCCGGATTTATGAAATACAAACCGTAGCTAACATTGGTATCAGTCATGTCATTTGACTTTTATAGTTATAGCTCATATTGACTTTTTACTATCCACTTGTTAGATATCCTTGTTTGGAAAATAACTATCGGCTGTGAAAACAAGCTTAACTCGCTTGAAAACCTTTATAAGTTTTGACACCTTAAAAATCTTCCGCCTACCGTGGCGGATGGGGACATGGGGATGAGACTGGACTGACTGGTGGAGTTTGTTTTATGTATGAGCACAGGCTTCCCAAACTTAAAATTCTACTTTTTTGCGTCATCGACGTGTTTCTGAAGTCGTGCTACACACTAACGGCTTTGCTGTATTTAGTGTTAGAAAATACAAATATTTCCTGTAATAACTGCTATAATGCAATTGTATTAAAGCTTCATGCCACACATGTTAAAAATTACTCTGATTAGTTGTAAAACTATTTCAGATATCCTACTGACAAAACATCCATGAATTTGTATAATCGAATTATTTATAAAAGACTAATATAGGGAAGTGAAGTGGTACATAAATAACAGCGTCCGTATTAGGGAATATCGGGGAAATTTGTGGATTCCCTAAAAACATGTAAATTACGAATTTCAGCGCACATTATGCTTATGTTGTTTCAAATACTGCGAAAGGGAATGCGGGGAACATTTTTGATTTTTAACTTTTTTCTTACACGTCTATTCTTTTCCTACTGTTTATTTGATGACTCTACAGTTTCTTTCTAATCAAAACTTCTTTTTACTTATATTACAATAGTAGGCTAATTTTTGCTCATAACTGAGGGGAATAGTTTCTGTAGCAGTAAATAAGTGGACTGAACCGGCTTTACGTAAAGACGTGGGAAGGGCCATGGTTGGATTAGGAATCTGGATCCAAGTTTGACGTTATGTACACGTGCCGGAATTTCACAAAAACAAACTTTGGATTACTATTACTAAATACTATCAATTTGTTCGAAAGTCGTTGCGAAGATCTTTATATAGTCACTCTAAAGCGGATAACTCAAGTTTTGGCTGTTAACTATGATTAATAAATTAAAAAATGAAGCTGGTCAATTCAGTTATTTTCGGCATTATATAAGCAAAGCAACACCTCAAGATATTGTCTTAGTTTCTGCAATAAAAAAGTCGATTAACACTTAAGAGTTCCGGCTGTTTGAATCATTACCGCGCATAATGCTGCGACTCAAACGGTATTTCTAAGTACTCCTTAGATGTTAGTTTTACAGTTTATTTGAATGAACATTTGAAGTCTTTGAAAAACCTGTGTATAATGTTAACGGCTTGGAACACTAAAGCAGTAAAGGCAAAGCGGAGACCAAGGAAAGTGTTTCGCTGTTCCAGTCTGATTCCCAATATTGGCCTTAACTCATTAATCCTATCCTTTCATTGCCTTACAGGCTTTTTATAGGAACAACTTTATAAGAACAATGACGCTGATATTGGATAAAATTTAATAAGTTAGGAACAATCTCTGCTGAGGCTATAGACAAAACTGACTCATAAAGACACTTTTTAGCAACACAAGAAGACAAGCAGCGTTTCACATGGCGTAATGTTTTGCAAAGCCTTGATTTTTTTATTGTTTTTTCTTCAATTTAAACAGCTAGAAATAAGAACAGAATTAAGAATTTTAGGTTCAAATCACCAAAAATTAAGAACAATACGAATCGGCAAAAAGTATTGGATGTTATTAAAAAGCGTGTTTTTTAATTTCGGTTTTTGCGGCTTTTGTAGCGTTTTCAGAAATTAGTTTACATTATACTGTCAATCCGAATGCCTGAAGGAAGTTCCTGTTCAGAACTCATAAAAATTAAAATATGCACCCGTATATTGCATTCTAACTTCTCGTTTAGCAAGTATAGAAGTCCGAAAGTTAATTTTGCTACAACATCAGAGACCAATAATGTATTTTAGTAATAATACATTAGTGGCAATACTGCCCAGATCCAGCAAGAGCAGAAATATTGCAACGAATTTAATAAGTTTTAATTTTTTCAATTTGCTCTTTGTTATCAGGTATGAAGTAATTAAATTAAACACATGGTCAAATATTTGTTTTAATAAACAGTTGGATCTAATAACAAAATGTGATTTTATTTGTCGACTTTTTGCTTCAATTTCTGTAAGATAAGAGTTCTATTCTGTTGTTCAAAGAATTTAAAACGATAACCAACAAGAAGTCAATTGCACGAGCCACTACAGTTGCTGAGATTGCAACTGATTAACGCGAAACTGTGAAGTTCAAGTGCAGCTTTAAAATAAGTTTCTAAAAGCCCCACTCGGACTAAAAACATCAGTTAATGATATTCCAATATCACAGGCTACAGCTTCTTCAAGGCGTCAGATTTATGCAGAGATTCTGGTAATGCTAGCCGATTTGAGGTTTGTGGTTCGTGGACAATCGCAAAAACTATAATTAATTTTGTCATTCTATATTGTACAGGAACTGTTGTATTTGCTTTTGATTTGATTTGGAAACCGCAGGAATTTTTATGAGATTGTTCTCAGAAACGAAATGGTTTTAATATTTTTGAAAAAAACCCCTAGAAGTAGAATATGCTATATTCGATTTGGTAAAAGTTTGAATGGTTGCACCAGAAGTCAAATATTGATTTAAACTCTTTTTTATCAAAGTGAAATGTATTTAAGAAATGTTGCCGAAACATTGGATTTAATTAAAATTTTTTAAAGCGTTCCATTTTCGGAGAATTTTTTTAAAGACTTTTTGCGAATAGCAACGTACCTGTGCAAGACATGCCCCAACCGCGAGTAGAATTTCCGGTTAAAGTGTAGGAGGGGCTTTACTTGGTTCCGGTTTGCATATGTTTAAGTGCAACTCCGCTGAATGACGTCCCGTTGATGTTGTTCTGAAGTTTTTCTGACAGGATTCATTCCCAGCGGAAAAGTCGCTCAGATGTAAAAATTTAAATACAGTGAGTTTTTTTGTGACGAAGGGCAATATAGCGGAAATGAACAAGAAGATAGTCACTTGGATAACACAGCTTCTATATTTCTTGTTCATTGAAAGATTTAATGGGGCAATCGGCGACACAGGTAAATATTCATGAAAAGCTATTGCTCACTTCTCAGATTGTATCGGTATTTTGGTGTGCTAATAAGATAAGTTTCGTATATCGCCAGTTGAACATTAAATTGAGGCGATAAAAAGTTTTAAATGTATTGTTATTGCGGAAGACTCGCTTTGATCGCTTATTGTTGATTAGTAGACCACAAACTTCTTTACTATTTTTGTAAAGGCATTGCCGTGATAACTACATTTAGTTATTATTTTTCACGAAGGACTTTCTACGGGGGATCTGAACAAACTTGTTCAAAACCGCAGAATACTGTATTTGCAGACTAATGAATTTGGTCGCGATAGCTTGACAGCCGATGATTTCTGCGATAAACCAGTTTAGCACAATTATCAAATTTGGACTAACACAAAACACGTTTTCAGATTTCTAAAGAGAAGGGTTTTCACTATGACACTTTCCTTAATAACAACTGAACTTTGAATCACGTATCATTTCAGCCTTTGCTACAAGAGTTTATACGAAACGTGACTTCAATTTTATTAGATTCAGTGGATTGAGTGCCGTAGATATTGACATATCAGTCTCTTATTGTAAGATTTTAGCTCAAGTCTTTAATATAAACTTAAAAATTTACTCCAGATGTTTTTGCGAGGATCAATTCGTCGAAACGCGCCGATATTTAAATCTTTTATTTTCTCTTGAGTGACACGAGTTGACTGTTTATCTGTACTTTAATCGCCAAAATTCTGCCCCCAAATTAGCCTTGTACACACTTTAAACATAACTCACACTCTGCAAGAAGTGTTTATGAAATTTCAGGCGGAAGGCTATGGATACTTGAGTATTATTGTAGAACACTTAAACAACTGTCCGGCCAACACAAATTCCCAGTGTGGGCTATCTAGAAGACATTCAAGTCGCCCTTTTGACGTCCGGCTCCATACCACTTGCTTTAAAAACAAAATGATAAATTACAGAGTTTAAACAAGCTGGATCTGGTTTTTTGCTAAAGGCTTTGACTTTTTTCCCTAAAGATATTGTTCAACAATCGTTTTTAATAGAAGCTAATAGAAAAGTAGTTTCACTGTTTAGGTGGACGTCAAGCTGGGTATGTTTCTAAACCTAATAAAAATATCCACGTGTTTGCGCGGTTAAAAGAACCAGCGTTTTAATTCTTTCACGCGGTAGGGATTTCGGCTTAAAAGTAGCTCTGTTAGATGTTATTTTTTGTTAAAATGACAAAACAGATAGCGTATTTACATACCAAAGCAAAAAAATGGGTTGTGACTTAGGTCAATAACAAAACGTCAAACATTTTGGTTTTCGGAAGTGGTAGTTTTACATATCTTTCCAACTTTAATACAAACAGTTTCAGACTATGACTATGAGAACATGTGCGACCTGAATGTATAAACCGCCATTTATTCATGATGCTTTCTGTTTTCAATGAAGAATAGTTTTTGAATTGGCACAAAGAAAACTTAATTAACGAGACAATAATTGGAATATATTATTTTGTTAACAGCGTCTAATTAACCGAATTCACACTTTATTGAATTGTAATGTCATAAAGAAAAAAACATTTTTATTGTGAAAGTATTTGCTTTGAAAAATTTAATAACGGACATGATTTATTAATCTGATACAAAGTCCTGGTATGGGGGAAATATTTATGACATGTATTAAATTTTTTTTATTAAATTCATACAGTCACAACAGCAGCTGCATACAGCTGTTTTTATTACTGTTGCTTAAAGTTTTCATTGAGAAAGAAAACTTCTGTTTGCTTTTGATGACCATTAGATATTTTTTGACCTTGGAAAAAACTTTCAGCTGTTGTTTTGCAACTAAATATATTGTTCATCACCTTTTAAAAAATGAAAAGAATGGTTTAGTTTTGTTTATTTTGAAAACAGTTTTGTAACTGTTTGGCGTGTTTCATATGCATGTGCATTAATTGACACCAACACGTTTGACCTTTTTCTTTTTCGTCTTTCTTTCGTAACTTTAGAACTCTATTACTGAAAATGGACAGTTTTCCATTTGGAATCTTGTTTTTACCAATTAGTATAAAGTAATAAGGTAATATTTGGCGTGATTTTGGTGATTCTGTTTCCTAGTTACAACCGAAATATTTAATAAAACATTTGAATCCAATATATAGTTATTCAATAAAGTTCTGAACATATATTGAATATATTAGATGTATGTATGCGAATATGAAGGGGAAAATATCAATGCCTGAATAGTCTTGTATATTGGTGGCATCCGTTAGAGTTTATTGATTTTAGTTAATAGAATAGGGTTACAATATTTAGACTTAATAAAATAGAATTCTCCATCATAATAAATCTATTTAAATATACAACAGGTTTGTTGAAAAATTAGCATCTTCAGTTCACTAAAACATTTCATGTTTTTATTTTAATAACTGGTTTTTATTAAGTTTTGCACTAGCTTAATTGAAACCTCCTGTCATTCTACAATTGGTCTTACCAACTAATATTTTTATGTCAGAGAATTTTCACTCACACCTTATTATTTGAACCTCAAATATGTACATTTTAATTTGTTTTTAAGTTTTCAAAGTTTAGTTGGTAGGTTCATAAACTGGAAATCAAATTGTTCTCACCTGACGATAAATGTTATTGAAATTGCACTTGTTTAGAAAAATAATGAACACTAAATTAAATATATTTTAAAATACTAACAGCACTCACTAAAAAAATTGGTATACATGTATTAAATTATTATATATATATAAAAACTCAAAATATAGACCCACAAAAAAAAGAAGCTTGGAACCAAAAATAATAATATTTTCTTTAAAATGTTTGTAAAAACAAACAATAAATAACTTTGCATAGTTTAACATTCACAAACCTGTTTCCATATATATTGCATGTTGCTATATATTGTATTGCAGAAATGAAATAAAAATTTATAGCAAATTTTTTATTTTTGTTTAAATTTTTTGTTATTTTCACTCTCTGATTGAGTTTTTGGCATAAAATGTTTGTAAAACAAGATATTACATTTGTCTATTCTAATTGGGTAAGTTGAGAAAAAATTTTAATCCAAACAATTGGGAATGTTTTCTGAAAATATATCAATGTGTATGTGCACAATCAAATTACAAAATTATATTTTGTAACATCATGATTTACGAATAATCTTTGGCCTCAATGTTCAACATGCAATCTCACAAGAAAACAACAAATTCTAGTAAAAATATTTTCATTTCCAATTGCTCCTTTACAAGCCATAGGTTTC
>JAOTRI020129004.1:0-11558 GCA_028564885.2 Zoanthus sanctaehelenae
CTGAATAAATTTTATCCGCTGGATAGGAAGTTATCCGGTGGATAGTGCTTATCCAGGCTTCGTACAACCGGGCCCAGATGTTTTGTATAAAATAATTTATTGTACCCCTGCTCAAAATATACTTTTTTCATCTCAACATGCAGTTTTTTTCTCTGTAGTATCATTGACATAGTGTTTTTCAATATTCAGAAGTTCTGCATTTTTTAATTAACATTTTAAGTATTGTGCCTGCCCATTACAGTATATAATTATAATAATTAAAAATCATTTCAGATGCTGGACATGTTTGACATGATGCCTTTTGATAATATTGACGGTGGTGTGTGGAAGCAAGGATGGGATGTTCAGTATTCCCAGAATGTATTCGAAACAGAACCTCTTCAGGTTGTTGTGGTACCTCACTCCCATAATGACCCTGGTAAGTTAAGTCAATCGATTCCAGTTTTGATCTGGGTTTATCCTCGCAAACAGGCTGGCAAGATTTACCCTACCCTGGCAGCAATCTCTCCTACACCTTTTCTCCACCTTGCTCAATTCATTGCACACTCCTTCAATTCAACACTGTTGCTCTCTTTCTCCACTGACATTTTCCATGTCTTCCTCAGTTGTCATCACTTTCTCTTTTCCTTCACTTCAAGCTCCAACACTTTTCTCAAAACATGCCCTTCATCCCTGTTAAGAAGTTTAAAATTCAGAATGTTAGAATTGCAAAATCATTTTCAAGAGGTACAATGCATACATGTACACACATAAATTTTTTACTCAGTCCTTATGGTTAATTAAATTATTTTGTATTTGAGGTGACATGGAACAGACTAAGATAAATACAGTACAGTCTAGAAAGAATATACATACCATGAACATACAGTAGGGTCGCGTTGTGTGTGAGGGTCAAATGTGGGTTGCGGGTCCATACAAAAACGATAAGACCCGCGGTTCAAGCCCTGTGGAGTTAATACTCACCTGACAGTGGCAAGAAAAGCAAAATTAAAGAAACTAATAATTTATATTGAGATCTATTAACTTTTATCAGCATGAAACTTGTGCTTTTGAAATACATAACTTGCACATTATAAACACCACTGAATTAAAACAAGGTAATATTTTAAATTGTCCCAGTGAAAAATTTTCAGTGACTTAATGTTTGGGTCTTCTTCAGACTTTGATCATGTTAGGGCACCCCAACCATAAATTGATTGTGTTTTTCCACTCCTTGTTTAACTGACAATGATGTACAATACTAAGCTGCCTTTTTCAAGTATATTGCTAAAATTATGTACAACAGACACTGCAGTAACTTAAGATAAATTAAAGATCAATACAAAACTCTAAGGAGCATGTGCTTCAGTCTATAATTATTATTATGTAAAATCATAATTATGGAATAAACAAAAAGGAAAGCAGTAATGTTTTGCTTAATTTCTGTGTAATAAGAGTTCACAAAAAATTTATATGAAAATATTTTTTTCAGTACTTGTATATTATATCAATTTGTAAATTAAACAAAAAGTTTAATTTTAAATTTAGATGTAGTAATATCCCACTAATCGCTTATTGTAAGTATTAAATGTCTGGATCAAAATTTGAATTGAATTGAATTGAATAGACTGAAATACTGTACAATTGATGTTGACCTTTCAGGATTTAATATAATAGTGTATTGATGAAGGTTGTACTTGGATTCGATTTTCAGGTTGGATTAAGACTGTTGATCAGTATTTTAATGACCAGACCATACACATCTTGAATAATGTTGTTGATGCCCTTGTGGATGATAAGAGGAGAAAGTTTATCTGGGCTGAGACATCGTATTTTTCAATGTGGTGGGATGTTGCTGATGAGAATCGAAAACAAAATGCAAAACAGTAAGTACCTAGTATACCATTAGTCAAAGACTATAGGAAGAATGGGCAATCCCTTCCTTTGCATTTGACAATTTCAATTGGTAATAATAATTCATTATTAAATAATATTTATTTGTATTGTGTTGCACAGACAAATAGCAGCTGGCCAACTTGAGATTGTCACTGGTGGCTGGGTGATGAACGATGAAGCTAACACACATTTTTACGCCATGTTAGATCAAATGATTGAAGGCCACGAGTGGTTAAAAGCACATCTTGGAAATGGCAAGTAGTCTTATTATTCGGTTTAAACAAAAATGATCAGGAATGTAATAATTTATGTATCAGTCGTGTCTAGTTAAGTTAGTACTTTGATTTTAAAAAAATGTTAAATTTAATGTTTCACTGTTTTTGTCAATGATCAAAAACAATGCTTCAAATGCAACCTGTGCATTGACAGTAACTAATAAAGTGTTTACTCTTAGTTCACAATGTTTACAAGTATTGTATTTCCACTTTTGTATGAGTTTGTAAATTATAATTATACTAATTTTATTTAAATTAGATTTGATATAAATTTTTTTTTTGAGTTATCTATTAATCCTTTTGAACAGTCCCAGCTAGTTGGTTAAAACAAGCAACTCTTTCTTACATAACACAGTAATAAAAGTTAAGATTTATCAGAGTTCTGTGACATTAGTGATGTTATATGGAAGTGAGATATGGTGTTTTAGGGAGAATGAGAATGCAATTTTGAGAAGAACCGAGAGAGTGATGGTGAGATTAATATGTGGTGTGAAACTGATGGAGAGAAGGAGGACTGAAGACCTAATGGAGATGTTGGGATTGAAGGAAACAGTGGTTCAGATGGCAAAGGCGAATGGAGTGAGATGATACAGGCATGTGTTAAGGAGGGATGATGACCATGTTTTGAGGAAGGCATTGGAGTTTGAAGTGAAGGAAAAGAGGAAGTGAGGACGGCCAAGGAAGACATGGAGATTGCAGGTGGAGAAGGAGAGTAGGAGTGTTGGTTTGGTGAAGGAGGATGCGAGATGGCGAGTGGGAGAGATTGCTGGCAGAGTGGGGTAAATCCGGCCACCCTTGTTTACAGGGATAAAACCGGATCAAAACTGGATTGATGATGTTTTTTCTGATAACATGATTTCATCAGATGGATCAAAGAACAATTGTGATCTTTGCCTTAATGTAATTTTTGTTTATCTAACTGAGGAGTGAGTTTGCCTCTGGTACCCAGGGTACAATTCTGTTCTATTTTTAGAATTCAACAACTAGTCACATGTTCCAAAGTGGTGGTGACATCCTTGAATCAATTCCCAGTCCATTTTTTAATACTGATTTGTGTGAAGACGTGGAAACAGTGAAAATTATCTGTTATTTAGGGGACAGAGTGAATGCAAGTGGTGGCTGTAAGGCAGCTGTGGCAGTAAAGGCAAGAATTGGGTGGGTGAAGTTCAAGAAATGTGGAGAGTCACTAAACTCAAAAAGGTTCTAGCTTAAAATGAAAGGAATGATTTAACGGAGTTGTGTAAGATCAGTGATACTATATGGGAGTGAGACATGGTATTTGAGGGAAAAGGAGATAAAAATTATGAGAAGGACCAAGAGAGCAATATGTGGTGCAAAACTGATGGAGAAAAAGAAGACAGGGGACCTAATGGAGTTGTTGGGATTGAAGGAAACAGTGGCTCAGATGGCAAAAGCAAATGGAGTGAGATGGTATGGGCATGTGTTAAGGAGGGATGATGGGCATGTTTTGAGAAAAACATTGGAGTTTGAAGTGAAGGGGAAGAGAAATAGAGCAGGACTGAGGAAGACATTAAAAATGAAAGTGGAAAAGGAGAGCAAGAGTGTTGGCTTGAAGAAGGAGGGTGCAATGAATTGAGTGAGATGGAGAGTGGGAGTTGGAGAGATTGCTGGCAGAGTGGGGTAAATCTGGCTGGATCAAAATTGGATTGATTGATTGCATTGATTGAACCTTTGATTGCATGTATCTCAAATTTCTTGCTATTGGCATCCGAGGATTACACTGAACACTAATTCCAAACATGAAACTACTTGCTAATTGCTTGCAATTAATGTTAACCCCACAACAAACTAGTAGAACTAGTCAACTAAAATAGAAGATCTCCTGTACAGGAGCAAAACATGCAGAATTTAATTGTATCTTGGGGTTTGAAGTGAAAACTACCTCATCCACACAAGGTACAATACGGATATAAAAATGAAATAGCTCCTAGAAAACAATTCAGTGTAAACCTACAAATGGTCTAACGTGCATGCTGCATTCTCACTGGTTACCCTAATAGAAGTCTGAATAAGCTGTAATTTACTCCGCATGGTCTAGACATTTATCCAGACTAGCTTTGGCTATTTCTCCCTTCAAGCAGAGAAAAGATGGCGGATCAATTTAAATGAGCCCCCATATGCTCCAACGGCCTCATTGCTACAGTATATAACCTTATGATTACTGGTCACGTTTCTGTAAGGTTTCTAGACCTACACTTTTAGCTAGATATTGAACACAAAAAAATATTTTAAACAACTTCGCGTACCGACTTTACAACACAAATTAGAATTTTAATCTACTTACTGACCGCTGTATGTTTGAACTTTAGACACAACAAAATAGCTCACAAACCTTTTCTGTTGATACAGGAATTCCTTTAACGAATATCTTTCGTTTCTCAATTGTTTCCACATCCATGGAAAGCGCCATTTTTCTGCTTTTCTGCACCATTCTCTCTCCTCTCTTTTTCGAGATCTGGGGACGAGTAGCCCTCGTTATGCATCCCCTCCTCCCCACCCACCCCGGGTAAAGATGAGGAATTTTTTATGGTATTTGAAACACGGTTCGTCGGTGGGGGTAGGGTATTTCTCAGAATTTGCTTTATACGTTCATCGAGGTCGGGAAGCGAGTTGGGGAGTGGACTCCGTAATGCAAACCTGGTATCCTTGATGAACCTGTATTGTATCTATCTTTTGGTCTGATACAAGTTTTAGCTTTTGCTAGACTGCAATCAGTCTCTTTCTTTTCCTTATAATCAGTCGAAGCTGCAAACGAAAATTGTTTGAAACTGCTGACTGATTGTATTGTCGCGTTCTCGGCGGTCGCACTTTTAATTTTGTGTTGCGAAAAACGCCAGTTCAACCACTGCACGATCGGAGATTTTCTTCCTTAAATTACTGCCGTTACAATACCTGATGGTGCAACTACGAAATACGAAATTTGAGCTTGAAGCTAAAGCTAAATCCTTAAGCGCATAAATCAAATGAAAAGAAACAAAAATAAAACAAATTTACGTCTCATACTTCTCCAGTGCTGAAACTAATTTACTATAACCAAGAAAACATCTCAACTCAAAACTCCTATTTCTTTACACGTAATACAAAAACTTAATACATTTCGCAATTACGTGCAGGCTGTAAGCAAACTAAACAAAACAGTTTAAAATATTAAATATTGTTCTGGCGCACCAGGAGTCCGAGTTCATGTTGAGTTCATAACACTCCTCGCCCAAGGATGACGCTCATTCTTGCTAAATATGTTCATGTATGATTCACAGACCTCATTCCTGGCTCCGGAGTTTCTGCTTGGCTTACCGGCACTAATAGTAATAGGATAAGTTCTTGGATGGGAAGGAGGTTAGTTTTTTCTGTCCTTCCTTGACTACAACTACTTCAGCTTTCCTGACCTTATCGTCCTCGCTTTTAATGGCCGAGGCTACTCGCCCCATTGACCACTCATTGCGATACTTCTGGGGGTCCTTTAGGAGGACTACATCTCCTTCTTGCAAATCTCTGTTGTCTTCTTGCAATTTCTTTCTTGGTTGCAGGTTCTGCAGGTATTCGCATCTCCATCTGGACCAAACCTGATCAGCCAGGTATTGAACACGCCTCCATTGGCGGCGTGCGTAAATATCGACGGGTAAGAAGTTGCCTGGAGAGGGTCCGGCTGGCCGAGATTTCATTGTCAACAGCATGGCCGGTGACAATGGTTGTGGGTTGTCTACTTATGTAGGTATTGCGGATATCGGTCTGGCATTGACTATTGCTACTACTTCCGCCATAAGCGTGATCAGCAGCTAGTGAGTTAAATGCGTGCTGCTAAGCTCAGAGAACATAGCGTCGAGTACTCTTCTAATGGTTGAAATCTGCCTCTCCCAGACACCTCCAAAATGAGATGCATGTGGGGGATTGAATTCCCACCTGCAGCCTTGCTTCGTTACATATTTCTCTATCTTGTCTTTATCCATCTTCCTTACTGCTTCGTCCAACTCGGTTTTAGCACCAACAAAATTGGTGTCACAATCGCATCTTAGGAGTGAAGCATGACCTCGCAGTGCAAAAAATTGTGTAAGAGCGCAGATAAAGGCGCTGGCGTCCATCGATTCCAGCATCTCGATATGGATAGCTCGGCTGCTAAGGCACGTGAAAACAAGGCACCAGCGCTTCGAAGTCACGGTTCCTCCTTTGGTCTCGCGAGTGCGCACCGTCCAGAGATCAAATACGTTGAAACCGACGGAGGTGAACGGTGCACAGACTTGTGTCCTATCACGTGGAAGGTCGGCCATGCTTTGCTCGAGAGGCCGTCCTCGTAAACTTTTACACTTCATGCAGTTTTGTAACGTTTTTGCCACTGCGCCATGGGCTCCGACTATCCAGTATCCTGCCTGGCGAACGGCGCCACCTGTCAGCTGTCTTCATTAATGGTGAACTTGATGATGATAGTGTTCGATAATTAGTCTTGAGACGTAATGGTCTTTAGACAGGAGAGCAGGATGTTTTTCGACATACCCTAGTTCAGCGCGTCTGAGTCGACCTCCAGCTCGTAGTGTGCCTTCATCACCAATAAACGGATCCGAACCGTACAGCCGTGTTTCCTTAAGTTTAGCCTTTCTAGTCCGGGCATGTAAACGCTCATCATCTTCAACATCGGCAGTGCTTCCAAGGGTAACATTTCCTTGGCAAATGATTCTTGTTGGGCTGCTTGCACGATTAAGGTCGTTGCTTGATTAAGAACTTCGACCGAAGGAGTTTGTAATTTCGGTACTGCTGGAACGTTTTTGTTTTGTAGTGCGCACCTTGTTCTTGCTGTTTTCCTCGCCTTTGTTTGAACTCCCCAACATTGGTAATGAGATATGCAAGTGCGCGTTGCAATGACGATAGGCAGGAAAAGCGGAAGAAACGTTGAGTGCCTCTATTTCTCCTTTGTAGGACGACCCTGTAGGTTAACATTTTCTTGCGGACTTCTTGGTCTTCTTCACTTGGAGTGTCGATGTCTTTCGGTGCTTCTACCTCTTGCCCGTTCCTCAGGAATTCAGGACCGTTGATCCAAGTCGACTCGGTCAACCAACCTGGCTTGATGCCACGCGTCGCATGATCAGCGGCAGGGATATCATTAGCTATTCCACTTAGGTGTTTGAATCTCTTCGCAATTTCGGGAGTCGGTATGTCGGAAGGGATTCCTTAGCACTCGACGAGGGTGAGTAGCTCCAAAGTGTAGCCGTTCAAAGCGCGCACAATTGTATTTGTCACGCGCCGTTCAATTTTCTCTTGCCTTTCACCACTACAAGCATGTTGACAGATAGTACATTTCCGGTGGACCTTTTGGCTTTTGCGCTCAAGGAAGCATTACTTTGGTCATCTAAGATTACGTAATGCGCTTTGTGGAGTTTAGTCCATTTTTTTGCGTACACGTCTACCAGGATAATTTTGCTACACAATAACCCCCCCCCCCCCTCCTTCTGCCGAGCAGATTGTTGTGCATTTACTCGTTAACGCTTGGGTTTCTGACACGGTTTGGTCTTTGTGTAGCAAAGCAATATGGCGCTGGTCGCCGCAAATGCTGCAATTAATCTTAACTTTGCATGAAGCTGCGTGACGGCTTTAAATTCTTAATTAACAATGATTTTTTTAGTTTACAGCTAGTCAGACTGCCCTCTTGCCATGATTTCAAAGTGACCCACTTTTAACGAAACGTTAAGAAAGATAATTTCAAACTATGTAATTTTTCAATGTTCGAAACCACTGTCTGTTTACTAATATAAAACGCTGAAACTGAAATGTCTCAGCGCGCAGTTTACGTGTGAAACCGTTCTAACATAAATAATTTTCTTGTTGCAATTTGTTTTGTATATTAAAAATTTCAATTCACGTCTTTGATAAAACATATAAACTGCTGTCAGCGCGCAGTTTTCTTGTGAAAACCGATCGAACATAAATAATTTTGTCATAATATTTGCTTGTAAAGTTAAAGTTTAAAAATATTTTGGCTAAAGGTTTAAAAGATGTAAAAGTGTTTAAAACGTTTTCGACCGAATTTGAGAGTTTTTCTCCCTGTAGGATGTATTCTTCTCGTGCATCGGCTTTATGATGCTGTCGCCTCGCAAGGCGCTCGTCTTCGCTCGCCAGGCTCGTTGGCAATAGAGCGTTTGCACACAATCCCAAGAGACACGACAGATAATAGATATAGCGGCCATGTTGGTGTACAAAACAAAAGAAATAATCAAAATTCTTTTATTAAGTGTACACCAACATGGCCACCGTGACGTCAAATGCAAACGCTCTATTAGCTAAAACATGTTTTGTAAGGCGATTTTTAATAATAAGGTTTCAAAAAAGAAAGACCTTGTTGTCAATACTCCATAAAAGTAGAGAAAGAAACTACAACAATCTTCAAGATAAGAGGAAAGTAATAAAGTTATTGTCTTAAAAAACAAAGTAAAGACTTTTTGAAGTTATACGGTACAAATCGAAACACAACAGTCAATAATATTTTTGATAACAAAAATATGTGTTTGTATAGGTACCTTTATAAAAAAAAAGTGAATATCTAACAAATTTGCGGTTTTATTTCAAATACGTTTTTCTCGAAATGTTAACAATACTTGCGCAAAAATAGAAAATATGACAGCACGATAATTTCTTTTTCAATAGCCACAAAATTTTAAACAATGATGTTTATATTAAAACACAGACTGAACTAGACTGGACTGGACTCAGTCCGTATTTTAAATTACGGACGAAGTTCGGGTTTTAAAAAAGAGAAAAGAAAAACACTTGAGACACAAATGATTATTATTTTGACAACAATATAAGCATACTTCAAAACTATGGCGTGCAGCTTATAGGGTCAAAATTCACAGTTTTCAATTTTATATGACATATGCTAATTGAGTTTCAAGTATTTGTTCGCTGATGTAGTTTTCAAATTTTAATTACATCCAACATTTTGACATTCAACATTCAACTTTTTCACATGCACCTTGCTACTTGTTGCTGTTCGACTTGTATGGTTTTTTTCTATTTGTGTTTACATCCATACTAATCATCAGCATCTTAACACAGCATCAATTGTGCGAATAATTAACTATTTTACATATTAAGATTTTTTTTAATGTTTTTCAGTTCTGCTTTACACAAAATCTAGGTGGTTGTATCCTTGCTCCCGAAAATATAATTCATCAAGCCTAACTAAATTATTTATCACCATATACTAGAAACGATCGAATACAGCTTGTTGCCAACAACTACTACGCAGTTTTCCTCATCGAAAAAGGAAGCTTAGTTCTCGACAAATTTATATTTAGCGTTTTGTTGTTGTCAACTCATTTTACACACTGCGTTTTTTAGTTTTCAGTTGGTTGTCAATAAAAGATTTTTGTCGACAACTAAATGTGGAGTATGTGAAGGCCCTATGAGTTGATTAACTAGTCAAAAGTTTGCTCAATAATTACTTCAGTTGATAATTACGAAAATTGAATCTAGTCTCGTATTGATTCCAAACATCATTACTGTATAGCTGTTGTACAATTTTATGCTCAATGTTTTGAAGTGCTGCATGCTTATATCGTTGTCAAAATAATAATCACTTGTGTAGGTGTTTTTCTTTTTTATAAAACTATTTTAAAATACGGACTGAGTCCAGTCCAGTCTAGTTCAGTCCGATGATGTTAGGAAAGATGGAACATACATTTCATCTTATTTACAAAGTCAATTTTAAATATCTCCGTCTCGAGTAAGTTCTAAAATGCTAATGTCGAATTCATCTAAAAATCCTCGACACCGTTCTAAAATTCAAGGGCATACAAGCCTCTTTTTTTTGATCCAGTCCACTCACGTAAAATTAACTTCCGTCATGAAGGTATGTTCCGGAACTTAAGCTCTCTATTCAGTGAAAATTAACAGTTTCGTTATAATTGTAGAAAGATTGAAGTAAAAACTGAACTGAAAAAAACACAGCGTGTAACGTAACCAGAATACACTGTTCTGTGTTTTTAAGACCTTTTTAAGGCCTTAAAAACCAGGAGTCCATAAGTAGGAGGGCGTAACTCTCATAACAGATAGTCTATGTCACGACGTTTTCACGAACTGGTTTCTTTTTAGATTGCTTTTAGCAGGAAATTTGAATAGAAGTTTTAGTCCCAGAGGAATCAGACCATTCAAATCAACAGTGATGTTATTGATCAAGTTTGGACGCATGTGATTGGTTTGAATTCACAATAACTAAACTAAAAATAAGTCGGTTCGTAAAAACGCAGTGACACTAGAACATTGAAGATGCTCAACTTATGGGCTCCTGGAAAAACTCATAGCAATAGACTTTGTAAGGCTTTTCAAAGGCCGCTTCCGCCGAACGTAACCGGTAACCGGGCATAATGAAATAAAATGTGAATTGACACCAATTAAAACAAAATTTTTCAGGAAAGATAACGTCTATTTCGAATGCAGTACCTGTACTGGGTAGTTCTTTAGTTGGCTAATACTAACATCACTTTAATACAGCGAATAATATTTATGAATATCTTCTTCAATCTTTGATCATGTATGATATTTCCAATAAAACGAAATAGTTCAGTGCAAAAAGCTGAGCATTGAACCAAAAATCAGGGCCTTATACGTATGATTAAAAAAATAGATTATTTAAATGCAAAAATGCATTAGTTATTAACATACTATTCTTAGATTATATATGGCAAATACGTACCACATTTTTCTGATTCGTTGAACTTCATAATTAACGGAGCTTTGATTGTCAAAATGTCAGTTTTTACATAAATGTAAACTTTTTGACATTTCTTATCAGTCGCGGAACCTTATACCGCAATATAACTGTGCTATTATTCTATTGTAGGATAGTTTTATATTAACCTGCTATTACGAATATAGTGAATAACCGTAGTATATACAAAACGATATTGCCCAAAATTGGCTACAAGGAGCATGCGCTGTCTTCGAAGGTTCAACAATGTCTTGGCAACGTCAATTCGCTGAAAGAATCAAGCAATTTTTCGGAGTTAAAACAATGTTAAGAAATAAGAATCGAGTGCTTTAATGCTAATCATTTTATAATAATTTTTTCCCAAGTTTCCCATTGCAGATGAGACAATTTGTTGGAAACTGACGGCTTTCAAAGAATAATTTAATACATTTAACCAGTTACAACTAAAGTTGGGTATAGAAGTTGAGCCCGCTCTTCGACAGCCTTACGGTAAATGCAAAAGAAACTGAGACATTCTTTTCAAGCAACAGGCCTTGTTCGTATTCCCGGACGGCCTTGGGCGAGTGCACGATGTCGAGGCTCATATAGGGGAATATGTAATTCCAATATGGCTTCCATAAAAGGGGCAGAGAACAAAGTTCAAAAATGGAAAGTTCCTGAGTTGAAATACCATTTACGGTTATTCCACGACT
>JAOTRI020129013.1:2500-11558 GCA_028564885.2 Zoanthus sanctaehelenae
CACCCCAAAATATCTAAATTTTAGATATTTAAAAAACTAAAAGAACTGTAAAAGTCAATAAATCGTTTCCACATACTCCTAACTGATACATAAGACAATAGACATAGGGGCCATGTTGGTGTACAAAACAAGAGAAATAATCAATTTTACATTACTGGAAAATAAACTAATTTGCAGATGTAAATATATATCATGAGGGAAACTTTTGGAAATTGGTTTTAATGTCAATGTTGAACAGTTTTCCGCTTTACAGGCTGCTTAAAGTTACAAAACTAACCTTCTTTCTTGTAGTTCTTCGCCGAGTTCTTCTTCAAAAAGTCTTTCATCTTCTTCTTTGTCGACATTTTCTCTATTTCCAGGTAAAATAAAACACCATTCAAATGCCTCATTAAGGTAAGGAAGATGTCAAGTTTGAGTAAAACTGCCGCAGGATCTAAGTGGTAGTCAGAACAACTTGTACATGTTGTAACCTCTTCTAGACTATTCAGTGAATAAAAACTATTATATTAACTGGCGAGCATTGTGGCGTATTATCCGGGCTCTAACGGACATTTTGGCGGGCTCTAATATATTAGAGCCCGCCGCTAGAACACAACTTTCATTAAATAAATATCTGCGTTTCTGAAGTAGCAAAATGTTTTTTGAGCCTGAGTCGGGCCCAAAACATATTTACGCCCGCGAACATCAACTATATTGTTATAATGAACAACCAGTTAGACGCGATTATTCAATAAACTAACAATTCAAATCAGTTGGTAGATGTTATATGGGAGTGAGACATGGTGTTTGAGGGAGAATGAGATGGAGATTTCGAGAAGAACCGAGACAGCAATGTGTGGTTCGAAACTGATGGAGAGAAAGAGGACAGAAGACCTAATGGAGATATTGGGATTGAAGGGAAGAGTGGTTCAGATGGCAAAGGCGAACGGAGTGAGATGGTATGGGCATGTGTTAAGGAGGGATGATGGCCATGTTTTGAGGCAAGGCATTGGAGTTTGAAGTGAAGGGAAAGAGGAAGCGAGGACGACCGAGGAAGACATGGAGATCGCAGTTGGAGAAGGAGAGCAAGAGTGTTGGCTTGAAGAAGGAGGATGCAATGAATCGAGCGAGATGGAGAGTGGGAATGCATGGGAGAGATTGCTGGCAGAGTGGGGTAAATTCAGCCACCCTCGTTTACGGGGATAAAACAGGATCAAAACTGAATTGATTGATCAAAACTGGTAAAAAAAAGTTGATCGATTTCTAAACCAGTTAGATCCCTATTTGAATTAGACTGCGAACACTCCCATTCTTTTTCTTGAGATCAATCAGTCATATGCAGAACTTCTGCAAACAAAAGACGGTTAGAACTGCTGACTGGTTATGTTGCGGACGCCCAGTTTTCAGCAGTTGAGAATATATAGTTTTGCTCTATACATGACCCATGTATTGCTGTTGCACTATTAAAAGTCCAAAACCAAATGGTGAAACCATTTACATGAAATCTATTACCTGTGAAGCTTGACCACTATTATGCTAAGGCCCTGATTATATGAGTGGCCCGGTTAAGCAGGCTCAAAACTAAACCTTAGCTCGGTATTACAAATTTACATCTAGTCAGTAGTCGCAAGCCAAATTTTTTCAGATTTCATCGGGACAGTCGGGATCTCGTTAGAAAAACTCAGCCCGCTGAACCGGGCCAGCCTGTTCCATGTAATCAGGGCCTAACAGAGCCACTGTACTGTCCTTTCTCCCCCTGGCGAGCGCGAGAGACGGGGGAGAAACGGTGCCTCCGTTCTCAGAATGCAGTACCACAGTCACTTCAAAACCAGAAATTCCATGTCACTGATATTGCCATAAAAAGAATATTCGTTGGAATACTTTCAGCCCTCTAAATCTGCCAAAAATTGTAAAGAATAATCGGCTTCGGTCCGAAAAACAATATTCTTACTCTTAGTAAAACTGAATTAACGCAAACAAAACCATCAACAACAAACAAAACACTATATAACTACTAATTTGATACTTACGTCTTGATATAAACGGATTCATTGAAAATTAAAACTGAATTTAAAGCATTTCAACTTCTTCAAGTGAAATCAGGTTCTAAAATTGAGAATTAATCGATCTTATATCGATATATATTTCAGTTGATTAAAAATCTTGAACTAACTGATTAAGAAATTGATTGAAATTTTGCTACCAACTGATTCAGATGTAGTTTTTTTAAAATTGATTAACTCAGTAATTGCTTCTATCAATGTTCGAGAAATCAAATGTTCTGACAAAATTACAACCTTAATTAAAAAAGTCATCTAACTTGATATTGAGATATCCTTTTATAATCGAGTGAAAACTTCTAAACATCTGATCAAAAAAGTCGATGGCTGATTATAAAATCTACTATAGTCTATACGTATCTCAGACGGTCTCAGAACAGGATCTGGCATCCTGAAAATATTAAAAATTGAGTTTGCTTACCATAAATCTAAACTTCTCCGGTTTTATAAAATGGTTATCTGAACGATCAAGTGGTTTGAATATTAATTAGGTCCTTTTGAGGTATGTGAACGAGTGCTAACCGCACCAAATATAATAGTATGCTGCCTGGATCGCTCGCTGCGGCAGCAATTAAGCATAAAATTTCTTGAAAGTTGACAACTTTGTATCTTTCGTTTTTAAAACCACGCCTCACCCCCCACAAGCAAATTCTGGCACATGTCAATTAGTCACGGATTGGTGCTTCTAGTTGTCAGTACAGTATTCATATTAATTGTTATGCAAACAATGAACGAATATAAATACCCGTTTTTAAAGTACTATTATTTTGTTGTCATGTGTTCAGAGCTCGATCAAATAGTATGACTTCAAAACACCGAATGCCCGAACTGATTGCTCTGAAACGAGATGGAGGTGAATTTTCAGAGGAACAAATTAAACATTTTATCAATGAAGTTGTAGAAGAAAGGATTGCCGAAAGTCAAATCGGAGCGATATTGATGGCTATTTTTCTGAAGGGATTAAACAGAGAAGAAACGGTTCATCTCACCAAGGCCATGATCAATTCTGGAGAAGTGTTGAAATGGCCAGAAAACTGGAAAAATGTTCTAGCTGACAAGCATTCCACTGGAGGAGTTGGCGACAAAGTAAGTTTACCCCTAGCTCCGGCACTCGCAGCTTGTGGTATTAAAGTCCCAATGATTTCTGGTCGCGGCCTCGGATTTACAGGTAAGGTTTGATATTTTCTGCTCTAAAGAGTTCTAATATATATATTCTATATTGAATTTTATTCTACGACAGATTAATCTTAAAGATGAGAAATAAAGGAACATTTTTAGACTAGTTTACAACCACTATGTAAGTTTTTTGTCTCATAATAGCTGAAGTCATGAAGTCATGTCCTTTTTGTTTGTGACACGTGGATTAACAAATCGTCCGCGTTGTATGTTTACATGTTTAATTCATAATATTTCAGCTTATTGCCTGGCTTGGCGCGCATCTAAAAACAAATTCTGTAAAATATTTGATAACATATTCATAACATTTTTCTGCATATTTATTTTTTGTTGGTCTCAAGTACACGTTTTTAAAGACAGCTCATTGCTGTTAATTTTTTCATAATCAGTCTCAAAATGATCTTGATTCTAATCTTATTCATAGCAGCGTAAATTGAAGGAAAAAAATATTAGATACGACCAAGGCACTACAACGCGTTGCGCCTCGCATTTCAAAATAAATGTGATGAAACACCGTTTTAATTTTTTATATTGTTTCGCTAAGCTTTAAAATTCAGAAGTGTAGTAGAGCCTCAGTCTGACATAATTGTTCTTAAATTTCTGCCAATTTGGGCTTCGTAGTTCATATAATTATAAAATATTTTTAAAATTCTTATAAACAGCGTGTATGTCGAAGGTCTACATAAAAAATCATTTTTTGTTAGCCAATATGCCTTTCTACACGTTTGTATCCGGCGTGTTAGACATAAAAATTGTTAATTAGATTAGTAGATATTGAGAAGATAGTTGGTTGTGTTGCACAAGCTTGATTTTATCACTAAAACCTTCTGACTCCCTGGCAGGAATCAGTGAACCTATGGTGTTCTTCCCACTTAGCTACCTATTAAAGAACGCACGCAGGGAATGTTTTTCTTACTTGATTTTTATAAATTTAAATCGGGTATATGTCCTGCTAGCTAAATGCTGGCTCAACATTGAGAAAACAAGAAGTTTTAAGCGGATATCATTGAGTCAGCAGTTAGCAGGACATATACTCGAACCAAGTCAAGAGACATGTTCCCGGCATGAGTTCTTCGGGTGCTCAGTGGGTAGAGAGTCTAACCGGTAATCAGAAGGTCAAGGACTTAGAAGTTTTTTTATCACTGGGAGGAAGAAGAGTTATTTCAGCTCCAAGTTATTTCTATAGTTATTTATTTATACAACCAAAAAAAGATACCAAATGAAAATACTGTAATACGCGCAAGACAAAACATTGTATGAAAATTGGCATGTTTAAAAATGTCATACATATTCCACACGAACGCTTTGTAAAAAAAATTTCTTTTCATTTTATGGAAAACGCATAAAAACATTTTTCATCATTTTTTGTATCGTTTTTGACCGTCCGTACGCGCACCAGATCGCGAAAGCGTTTTAAAATGCCATCAGCCTTTGCTGTTTGCAATTGCTCGACCGCTTCTATCTACACTGTGCTAATTGAAAAGAGCAATATTTAGCTCAAATTTGAAATCAGACTAAACAAGAAGTGTCTATGTATCGTCACAGTACCGAAAGCGCTGATCAGATTACATATCTTCCAGTGCACGGAATTTTACATGTTGTACATCAAATACTCAGAAAAGACAAAACATCGAGATTCAGAAATAAAATTGGAACCAAAAATTGCGATGTATAGACACTTTAAAACACAAAAATATCCTCATTGCAGGTTTGTCATTTTGATATTTCCTTTCAACGAAGAATTTAGCTGAAGACGATACACACCCGTTTTCAAAAACCTTTGAATTCCAAACTACAAAGAAGTTCACAATATCTCTTTATTTCCTTTTGTGTGTACGGTAGCGGTTAGGATCTTTTGTTTTATGTGTGATGCTTCATCATTTGGTTGCTAGTTTGTTTACAACTCAAAGCCATTGTTATTTGATGTTTCAATGGCCACGTATTTTCTCAGAAAGACGAATTATCCGTCTCAGACGAATTATTCGACTGGCCTGACTAAAAACGGGACAAATTAATTCGGACCTGCCAGCACTGTTGCGAAGATTTTTAGTTCTTCGTTTGTCCATCTTCTTTCTTTTTTTAGTTTCGACGAATAATTCGTCTGTTTAGTGCGTCGAAAAGACGATTAACAAGACTTTTCCTAGAAAAATCCAAACGGCATTCATAAATAACTGTTTACGTTTTCTTAAAGAAAAAGTTGTAGCTTGAATTTTTGCTTAACCCAGGTTTAAACTTAACCAGCCATCGAATAACTGGGCCCTGAAGAGAAAAAATAAAACAGTTGCATCGTTTTAAAATAAAAAATCAAAATTCTGAGAAGTGTGGCGGATCACACTTGCCCTGGCCTCCCATCCATTTCCTTTTGCTCGACCCCTAGTCCGGTATATTAAGTCTGTTACGCTAAATTATTACTTCAAGTATTTATCAATCATTAGATGGATGTTTCATAACTGTACACTCTTGTAGGCGGTACTCTCGACAAATTGGAGTCTATACCACACTTCCGCACTGATCTGTCTCCTGAAGAGATTCGCCAAGTCTTGTCTACTGTAGGCTGCTGTATTACCGGACAGACACAAACAGTAGTTCCAGCAGACAAAAAACTGTACTCTATTCGTGATGTGACATCGACTGTCGCATCCATGCCTTTGATAGCAAGTTCAATCATTTCAAAAAAAGCTGCAGGTACGCCAACAGAATTGAAAAAAAACGAAATAATGTTGTTGATAATGTCAATGATGACGATGGTTGTAATGATAATGATGGCGGAGATGAGGGTGATGGTGATAGCAGTGATGATGATAATGATAATGTTGATGGCGGTGATGAAGATGATGTTGATCGTGATGGTGACGGTTATGATGATGATGGCGGGGATGATGATGATGATGTTGTTGTTGATGATGATGATGATAATGATGATGGCGGTGATGAAGATGATGTTGATCATGATGACGACGATGATGATGATGGTGATGATGATGAAGATGATGTTGATGATAATGATGACGATGACGATGACGATGACGATGATGATGGTGATGGTGATGATGATGGTGATGGTCAAAGTATTAGTTCTGGGCCTGACTTTCAGTAATCGGTTTGGCCTTGGTGAATATCCTCAAAAGAAAGAGGGGGAAGAAATATTTTAGTTAGTTCAAGACCCACTGTGACGCTTTGTTTGTCTTATTTTCTTCCCACGTTTTGTGACAATACAACGAGCTCTCTTATATAAACACTTTACTGTTTGCGGGTTCTTAAACACATGCAAGAAACAATGTGCTGTCTGTTTAGGCCAGTTAGTAAGGTACCAATCTATTTTGAGGAAGACTCGAGTTCGATTTCCGGCCGGACCAATACTTAGGATCTTACTATAATTAAGGAGGTGCTATGTGTCTCTTTGCTTTAATGTATGCAAATTGATAAGAAGTTTACTAGTAGGCCAAGTCTGTATTTACTAACACAGCACGTTTGAACATATTCACATGGTAAAATGCACTATATAAATCTGATATTACTACCGCAAGTATGCGGATGCGATACATAAGGTCAGCGGGTTAACTCCATGCTCTATTGAAAGTCGATTCAAGGATAGCACTAGCGTTTCGGTACACACAATTCTTGGGTTGCAATCATTCCCAAGAGACACAAAAGGCAATAGACATAGCGGCCATGTTGGAGTCTCAAAACAAAAGAAATCATCAAAATTCTTTTGTTAAGTGTCATCCAACATGGCCGCCATGACGTCAGGTGCAACCCAGCAATACATACAATCAGCGGTTCAGCTAAAGTCAAATATATTCTGATACTCTAAAAAGACGAGAGTAAACGGTTTCTTGAAAGTATGAAAAAGTGCTTTACACTTGTGATTTCAAGTTTATAATGAAAACCACTCTTAGTGCGTTCACTCTAACATTTATCTATTATAACTCGAAAATAGAACATCATTATCACTATATTTAACAATTAGTCGCCGAAGGTGACGTGAATATCGGCGAATAGTTACCGAGACGAAGTGGAGGTAACTATCGCGATGTTCAGAGAGCCTGAGGTGACTAATTATTTTGGTATAATTGCTAAGGTGATTATTCTTAAAAACAGAACGACATTTTAAAACCTTTCTGACTCAGAAACAGCAACAAATCTGGCCGCCATTTTGTAAACTGAAATATCCGTCATTGCTACAAACACTGCGCGGTGATTATAGCTAGAGAAAACGAAGTTTTCAACCAATCAGTGCGCACCATTTCTGTAGTTACCGCAAGGAATTATACTAAAACAAAATGTTGCACTCGCGGCACTCACTTTCTATTAGAAATAACTAGTTAAGATTAGATATTTAGCGCTACATAAAATAGAACTATAAATATATACTATTTATGATATTCCATTGTCCAGAAAACATCTCTGGTCTTATCCTTGATGTCAAGTGTGGAAAAGGAGCCTTTATTAAGAATGAGAAGGAAGCATTATCCCTTGCTCAGTTGTTAGTGAGTGTCGCTAAAGATTTGGGAATCAAATGTGCCGCACTCATCACAGACATGAATAGTCCCATCGGTAGGGCGGTCGGGAATGCTGTAGAAGTTGTTGAATCTATTCAGTGCATGAGTGGCCAAGGTCCAGCAGATTTGGAAGAGCTTGTATGTGAACAAGGTAATAATTACACGTAAATTGTTAAAAACCAAAACACTTTAAAAAGTGCATCTAGCACTTTTTAGTCTAAAATTCCTAACAGTCCGAACTCACACGAATCCTCTATTCTGATTGGCTTCTCTACTAGAAGTCTAACACGAATCTTCTATTTTGATTGGCTACTCTACTAACAGTCTTACAAAAATCCTCTGTTCTGATTGGCTATTCTACTGTTGGTCTATTTGTGATAGGCTACTACTATCGAAAAAAGATGGCGGATCAAAATATTAATGAGTAATATCTGAGGACTTCACCAATATTTCAATTTTCTACATCTTTTTTTATCGATTAGTAGGTTTATACTAGAACAATTAGACCTATTGTGGACTACGAGTTTGAATAGTACATTCGGCGTACGGCCTCAAAAGATATTGACTCATAAACCATTCGCCAGTTGTTAATTATTGTTTGGAATACTTGATGCTATATTTATTAAAGGTCAATTGCGAAGGAAGTGGTTGACCATTCTTCCTAACCAGAGGCTTATGTTTAACAGCTCGACGACTCAGAACTCGGCGTGGAAGTTGAATTTGCTGCGTAAGGAAAACCGGAATACCCGGAGAAAAATCCTGGCAGTCAGATCGAGATCGAAAAATCTCAGCCCACGTGCGGAGCCCAGGAGTCGAGCCCAGGTCGTCGAGGTGGATGGCACGAGTGATGACCACTGTGCCAACTGAACTCCTTCTTGCTGTTACCGACTTCTGAAATGCGTTTATCTTCTAGTGTTGATTTTAGAAGGGTACTGGACCCTAAAATTAACTTTTTATTGCTTGAAAATTCAGACATAGTAAAACAAAGATGTAAAGTTTTTTTATGCCTATTAGCTGAGCATGCACCTCATATCATACCGCTGACAATCTAATTTACGACCACGGTATCAAACCTTTTCTCGGGAGTTTCTTTTGTTTCTGTATTTGATTTCTCAATGTGATTTGACTAATTTGAAAAACAATTCACAGAGTTATTCTACAACCTTAATAGATTCAAACAAAAATAGATTAGTTTTAGCATTCAGTTCTCCTTTAACAAGAAACCATCGCCCAGCAAGTGAAGAGCAATTTTACCCTTAATTAGATCCATTTTGAAATCACTAGTGAGTCCTGCAATCTGATTGGTTCTTAGCAGCTTGATTTCAGCCTAAATCGGGTCAT
>JAOTRI020129024.1:0-11555 GCA_028564885.2 Zoanthus sanctaehelenae
CCCTCTCGAGAGAAACGTAAAATTGACGTTTCTTGTGGGCAAAATCGATATGCGAGGCTTCCCTAAGTGAGCCGGTTCACATTTGCAACCCTGCGATATATAAGCATGCATAACCACATGATTTTTATGCTGATGCCACCTTTGTTTATATTAAATCGGTTCAATTTTTAAAGCAGCTTTAAATTCTTGTGCTATTGCATGGATCTTGTGCAGCGTGTGTGCGCGCGATACTGAAGAAGTTGAAATTAATAGCAAGAGAAGAATCCATTGTTTTAGTCCGCTTTTTTTTTTCAACGATCAGTGTTGTTAAAATTGTTTTATGGCTAAATTTCTGGATTCAGAAATACCTTAAGCTTTCTTAACTTCCATCATGTTCTTTTAAAAATGTTAGGTGATTTTTTTCCTTGCTTTAATATCAAACGGACGGAATTTTTAATGATCTCTGGCAAAATATTTACAAAACCTTAATAAAACTAAGCTCTGCCTTCGATCGATCTGCCCGTACATTGTGAAATGAATTGAGACATGTGATCTTGAAATTCTCCAAAAATACTGAAAAGAATTAAATTTAGTGTAGTAAATATGAGCTTGACTCGAGTAGCTTGTGTGACATAATACTAATAATTAAAAAATTAAAGATAAAAATTACAAATTCATTTAAGCTAAATATACAGTCTTTGACAATTCTTCATGTTTTTATTTTTAAATCATTTGTATCCTGCAGTAATTGTATTGTTTCTATTTTTTCAAGTATAACCAGGAAATTAAACATTCGCCATGTTTCGTACGTCATTTTATGTTGAAATTATAAACTGAAATCACGGCTCTCAATCGGAGGCGCCGGGGGCTTTTGTTTCCCTAAATTATTTGTAAGTCGGTCTAGTAAAACAATGTCTTGTTCAATCACCGCTAAACCTGATAAAATGTCGGAAAATCTTAAGTGAAAGCGTATTCACTGACACAAATTGTGTTTACGTTTATAAACTATTGTGTTTTTTGAAAGGTCTGTTAAACCCGCTTTAATTTCAACTATAATTATTAAACTGTTACGTGTTGGTAGTTGATGTGATGAACCGTTTAGGTAAAACTTTGAGATTTCCGTGAGAAAATTTAGAAAGCTTTAAAATATAACTCTAGATCTATAATACTAAAATAAAAAGATAGACATGCAATCTTTGAAGACCGAGAACTGAAGAATTTTCTAAGTTACTGAGGTCAGTTCGTATTTAACTTCTCTCTTTCATGTAAATGGCGCCGCTTATCTTTTTTTAAATATTATGTTTTTCAAGCAAAGAAATAAATTTCTACATTATATATGATAAATCATGCTAATAGGAAATGGAAGAAGAAATAACAAACAAACAAATAAAATCAACTGTTTGTCAATATTTTGTAATTGTTTCTATTAAACGTATATTGTTTTAATGATATTGCAGCGGTTTTATCGATTTATGAAAATTGACCAACATAAACATCTTTAAAATTTTGCAGATGTTTGCCTTTACAACCGTAATAGTAAATAAAAAGGTAAATTAGAAAATGAAATATTGTTTAAATAGTGTGGCATGAATATTGTTGAAATGAGAGCATATATACTAATAATATAGCAGCTGAATCACATGGTATAGGTTAATGTGTATTGTTTCCAAGGTGCAATATTCATAAATACTATCAATGATTGAATAAACAGTAAAGACTAAAACTCGTGGGAGCAAAACTGTAGTATTTTTAATTTTCATTTTCAAAAACATGCAAACAAAATATGTGCCTTAGGCCTTTGGGTCGACTCTGTTTTCATAGAGCTTAGATTTTAAAATGAAGTCCAACAATTCCAAGCAAAGCTAGTTTCTAAACTGAAGCCGGCCTGTTTTAAAAATTGTAGTCTTTGGTTAAAAAATGATCAACTAAAACAGTTAGTAAATTGCTTCAGCCACAAATGATCTTTTTATAGTTAAATTTCGTAACCCTTATTTCGTGATTTTTTCAGATTAGTAATTAAGTTGTCAAACAAGCGCTCTTCAATGAAACAACTCAATTGTTTTAGCAAAAGGGCTTTCAGTCTTACACTATTTGAGCGAGGCGAAGCAAATAGAGTTTCCATAAACATTATTTATTTTTTTGACATATTAATATCTCGTAAATGTTTTAAAGGATTCAAAATTTCTAAAGTACACTTGTACTATAAGAAACTAATTTTTTTTCAATACTAAAAGTTTTTTGATTTTTGGAGAACTTTGGCAGTTTAGCAGTTTCTTAGGGATCAAAGTTTTGTTTATGCCAAAAAATGGTAATTGTCAAACTTAACCACAAATCTTTACATAACAAAACGAAATGAAAAGAAGATTGATATATTTTATAATTTTAATTGTAAAAAGATGAATTTAAATAGACTTGAAGGCCGGTAACACACTCCGGCAATTAATGCTTGAGTTACTTATCATTTCGGGTCGAGTACTGAAAGTTTCTAAACCAATTTAGATCTCAGTATTGAGTTTCATATAAACGAGTTTCTTATAAAAAAAATGTCTTAATACTTCTTAGTTTTGTTGCTTTGAAATGTAACATCTTTTCATTGTCTCCAGCTAGTATTAACAATTTTAAAACTTATATATAAGCATTCGGAACCAAATATTAACTGCCATTAAAAATAAGAATAACAAAAAGAAAATGATAATTATTATAGCTTTATTTAGGTGTCAAATCATATTTAGCGGCCAAAGGCCTAAATGGGGACACCAGTTTTCTTACCGCTTAAATGTGGACGGAGACCTTTTACATTTAAGACATAAGCATATAAACACATAAGTCTCCGAGTTCCTTGGAGTTAGCATCCTAAACCGTATAGAGCGATGAATATAGGAAATATTCCTACAGAAAATTCAACTACAAATAAAAAGAATATATTATTATTAGTTGTGCATAAAGTTGTCAACGAATAGTGACATTTTCGTGAAAAGAGGTTTACATTGCAGGTTGCTAATTGAAAGACGTCACAGAGGAAAGGATGAGATCATATATACATGATTAAAGAACTATTAAATCAAAATTTATAAGTTTATATCCCGTTCCAGAAAATAAACAATAACTCCTTTACGACCGTGGGTGCTTTCGTATGTTCTGTTTTCATTGTGATTCGAAGCAGCGGTACCTTAAGTATTTTGTGTGAAAAGATGTGTGGGTGCATCACACGTCATTTCAGTAAGTTTTCAGGAGCTATTATCACGGACAAAGATTCAAAGTTCTTTTTTAACGTTTAAGTCCAGCCTTAGATTGTTTTTAATTTGTTCGTACATTTTTAGAAGATTTGATCCTCTGTTTTTATTTATAAAAAGAGTTTGTTCTTCTAGTTCTTCAGTTGAGTTAAAAACACGATAAAAGACTGCTTCAAAAATAAGTTCAACCAGACATAAACGTTAAACTTGGACATTATAACTTTTAAGCGCATACTGCAATGTTCATTCAAATAAGATTTAAAACGAGTATAAGTGCGAAACCTCTGAGTTCTGCACTCATTTTTATTTTCAAGGAAATAAAAGTCTTTTTCGTAAGAATAGCTTCATACTTAGACTTGAATCAAAATACCAATGTGTCAGCGGCAATCCAAATAACATCCGGTTAGACAGTTATAGAGATTATTTTACGTTTTTTTTAATTTCGTTTAGCTTGCAATTGCCGCTTTTTATTATAAAGACTTTACGTTTATTTTTGTGAATGCGCAGGACATGTGTAATCAATTCTGAAACAAAATGATGATCACTTTTTCCCCTACCGAATTGTAACAATGACACTTCAAAGTATATCCTTGTGTAAAATAGATTCAATATCAAAGTATTTTACTAATATTTTATATTGTTTATCTCTAGATTTAAACTGTTGAAACTTGAGAGCTGAGTGTCTCACTCATGTCAAGTGATGGAAATTAGGGTGGATCAATTGAAGACGGCAACATCTAGACCCCGAATGATTTGCTTAACCAGCAAAACGCCTGTGAATTTCCTTCTAAAACTGTTTATCTTTTAACAAAATACTTTAAAAATGGAGATATTTTCATAGCAGCAGTGGGTCAGTTACCATGCTAAATTTAGCTGAGGCGTGTAAAATTCTTACAAAGTAGAAGTTATTGAAATCAAACTTTCGCACACGAAGCAATTAAGGTTCCAAATTTAAAGATAATTTATACAACGTGGAACTTTTGGAATTTTATGGACTTCCTTCTTTTTTTTAGTAATTAATAAATTTATCCAAATCTACAGCTATTTTGGTGTTTGTCCCACCTTGGGTCTGATTAAGGCCACAGTTCAAATATATATATATATGTATATTAAATATTTGAAATAATTGAGGAGAAGGTGCTGTCCATGCTCTAGCATTTGTAAATGGTTAGACTTTCACGTCTTCTTTTCGGATAAGGACGTTTAGGCGTTGGCTCTCGCATAACAATCTATGTTTTTGTGTCTGTCATTTGAAGTGTCTCTATGCATCTCAGAGTGGTAAAGATGTTGTCCCCAAATCGTATGCGTAGATCTTTGGCCAGCTTTACACAAAAAGGAACTAATCGGGAATCTCATGGACTTCATCTTCTTTTTAGTTATCAATAAATTCATCCAAGATCATCTGACTGCAATAGTTGCAATGAAAAAGTATAATATTCTATGGATACACAATAAGGGCTTACCCAAACAAAATTTAGAACTTAAATTTCAATTCAATTGAGTTTGAAAGTGGTTTTTGATGCAATATATAAGCTTTCAACACTTTTTAATATTATTTTTTTTCTTAAAAATGCCATTTTTCTTTTTCTTTTCCCTTAAAATAGTAAATTAATCTCGCTTGAGATACACAATTGTTCGTGGAAATTTTGTACGATTCGTTTATACAGACAATGGAAATCATGCAGCCCAATTCTTATTTAAAAAAGAAAATTCCTCAAAGTAATACCAGTTTTGAAGTAGTAGGAAACTTGCAAGTATACATCGTGGATGAACACTGAGCTGCTTGCAGTAGCAGAAGATGAAAGAATTTCCGAGTTCAACAGTGTCTGCTTGTTTAATCACTCAGCTACTTGACGTAAACAACTGAAATGCCATTTTTAGAGTTGAAAGCATTTATTGAAGAGCTGTAAAATTAGCTTGGGAACCCTTTGGCAAGTAAGTAGATTATTAGTAGAGTGGATGGCTAAATGGAATACATTATTTGCAATTGTCACTAGTAATGTAGCCAATTAGAATGCATTATTTGCAATTGTTGCTAGTATTGTATCCACTTAGAATGAATTATTTGCAATTGTCGCTTGCAAAGTAGCCAATTAGAATGCATTATTTGCAACAAACACTGGTAATGTAGCCAATTAGAATGCATTATTTGAATTGTCGCTAGTAGTGTAGCAAATAAGAAAGCATTATTTGCAATAGTCACTAGCTAGTAGAACAAACAATTAGAATGAATTATTTGTAATAGCCAGTTGGAGACTAGCCAATGAGAATGCCATTTTTGCAAAAGTCACTTGTAGAATAGTCAACTATAGATTACTTTCAGTTTGCAAGTCGCTAGTAAAGCAGACACTAAAAACGGTAGACTTAGCAATACTCAACTGGAATAGGTGATTCGAAATATTGAATATTTTATACGGATGGAACACAAATCTGCACATAAAACTAAATCAATTGAAAGTGACACAATAATAAACTAGATTTTAAAATGTCGCTCTGAATGGTATTTAAATTGAATTGAATTATTTTCATATAAAAGCTAAACTGAATAACTTCAAACCAGCCCTTGTAAGAATCAATCATTTTTCTTACAGCATTCTTTACATACTAGTACTTCCCTTTTAATCACGCTACCGGTTCAGTGAATTACTTAAATGATTATGAATTTCCAATAAGACATTAACTTTTAGACACTAACATAATATATACTATGTGTTAAGTACAAGTGATTAACTCTTTCATTCCTGGAGCTGGTGAAACGACAGCAAGCTAGATAGCTGTCACGTTTTAATTCTTATATATATATATAACAAGATTTCTTTACCTCTATTTCTTATTAAATTTATATTGATTTCATAATGATTTAGAATATTTTTAAAATATAAGGAAGTTTGTAATTACATAGCCTTAAGGTTCTATCGTGATGTTATTGTTGCACCTCAGTCCGAAATTCTTGACATGCGTACGTATTCAGCTTGGGGGGCCTTGCAAATGTTGCTGCAATTCGTCTGCCATGCATGAAACACTCAAATACATTCACACAATGCGTCTCTGTTTGTTTGAAACAGTAAATATTTTGCTGCAACAAGCAAATCTTGCTAAAAGGAAGTCAACATACCAAAAGTTGAGAATTGCCGTTGTATGAAAATGAATTCTACCCAAGATCGAGTTGAGGCTTAATTGAATCATTATAAAGTTCCTACTCAAACTTTAAAATACCATTAAATTAATTTTCTAGCACGTAATATAGAGTTGAATATATATAGCACTTGTGTCGTCATACAGTAATTATATTCAAGGATTTTAAAACGGGAACATTTTGTTTGCCTTTCTATGTGATGTTTAATGCCGTAACATATTGTCAAGAAAACAAGCAAGATTTATTGATCGTGTCGCTGGTAAGAAAAATAGATTTTAGAGGTTAAAAACTTGTTTCGTTAACTGTAGTCAATGAATACTTTCACCCCAGAAAGTTTATTGGCTTCAATAACTTGTGCAAATTGACAAAGAATTGCTGCCTTTTCTTAAAAAATTACAATAATAAAATAGTTTTTCTTGATTTAATTAGAAATTTTTTTTTTAAAAAGTTAAAAATACTTTTTTTGAAAAAAGTCTTTGTAATCCTTTTCCACACATGACAACATCAAAGCATTCACATCTATTACAGCTCTTGTCTTTTTCTGCAGACTGCAGGAACTAAGTTTCATCAGACAAAGCGACTTTTGTTTTAAGTAAAACAACATTTGATTAATGGATCGATAAACAAACAATATTTACCTTGAGTCCGAAGGAAATCCAGACAAATACAAAAAGAACAATAAGAATTTTAATGCTCGCTTATACATCAAGATTTCTTTCAATAATAGCGTGGTCAATATAAGGGTTTGGAAGAAATCCTTCAATTTTTCAAGTTCAACTTTTTAAAAAAAGAAAGGCTTTTCTGCATGGAGCTTAGTCATAGACAGATTTGATTTTTAGCCATAGCTTTTTAGTTGTAATTAGTACTGATTTCACACTGAAAATTGTCATTTTTTTAAATGCAAACAAGTATGAACAGAGCCAGCGACTTCTGTTTCGTGTAGGTTGACAAGGACTGACACAGCTTTGTTTTCATAGCAACTATTGTAACATCTGGGAATTACAAAGGTAGCCGCCAAAGTATATTGTCATTTTATGCGGTGTAATTTTGCTTGCATTAATTGTTATGGCTTTTAGCTTTTGCTTTATACTCGTCTTGTTTTACGTTTTAGGTTTTACAACCTTCGAAACATTTTAGTGTTTTGCCTTAAGCGCTTAAGCTTCTAACAATTAAACGAAACCAACTTCTCCAAGATTTTAGATAATTATAGTTTCATTTGATGCAGGAGATTTAAAACTTCCCCGTCAAGTTTGCAAATATGCTCTTACAGTAGAGAGGTAATTTTGAAACATTTTTCAAATTCTTTTTAAATAGGCTTGTGGGCACCTTCAAAAGCTGCGATAAGCTATAGTGAAGTGTTGTGGTCTTAACAAGCATGACGAAGCTAACTTCATTGTCCCCAAGAAACTTGATGTCAAAGCTATTCTTTTCATGGCTAAATCCAATATTTCACAAAGGATTTACTACAAACACGTTAGAAACAAATGATTTACACGAGCTCCAAGAGGAGAACAAAGCCGAATACGAGACAGAAAGACTTCAAAAGTGTTGGAGCAAGGAAACGGAGAGCAGAGAGCATAAAGGATCCAAGCCAAGTATTGGTCGAGCGGTATGGCGTTGCTATCACAAGAATCTGCTACACTCAGCTCTCTATACAATCATTGAATCTGCTGCACGAATAGTGCAGGCCTTGTTAATAGGGGAACTAGTAACCGGACTTTCTGATGAGTCAGGGGGTGTACACAGAGCTAGGCTTCAGTATTATGTGCCAGCCTTGTGTCTTACAACTTATACATTTGTGATTGCGATGCACCGAGGACAGTTTCTTGGCAAGTTATATGGAATGCGTCTTCGAATAGCGCTCACAGGACTTGTATACAACAAGGTCAGGTGTACGATCTCACACACATAGTGTACCTTTTTTATTTGTTATACTAAATAAATGTACATAATTTAAAAGGACATTCTCCCAGTTTTTTCCTTTAAACAAAGTACCCGTGCTTTTTTTGTCACATGTATCAGAAACCCTGCTCTTTATTGTGCGAAAAAAATTCCTATAGAGAAATGTTGCATGACATGTAATGTTGCATCCACATGTGATGTTGCAATAATATGCAATCTACATGAAATCTGTTGTTTCGGAAGCAGCTTTGGTAAAATTGCAGTCTTAAGAGTGAAACAGATTTCAAAACCGCAAGATTACTTAAGACCAATCACTTCAACAATGCGGAGTTGCGATGGAGAATATCTAATACAATAAACAGGCCTTTCGCAGAAATTTTGCTCGGGAGGAGGAGGTGTGAACAAGTTATTTTGGGACCCAATCCCCCTAGACAGGTCGTCATTTTATTACATTTTTCATATTTTCAGGACAGTATAAAAGTTACAAAGTTTTGTGTAAAAATAACTTCGGACTTTTTGCTGCACTTACAAACTAGATAAATTCTTCTAATTTATTATTGTAATTGTTTTACAGATAAATAAGAGTGCGACTTCTAAATGTGCTGTGATCGGATCATTTTCTGTCTTGAACTTGATAGTTTTATTCATTACTTTTTATAATCGAGTGAACTTTGTGTTACGACCGTTGAGGGAGTGGATCTGTGCGCCCCTACTACACCCCTCCCCTCTGCGTACGGCCTCATAGATAAAAACAGGTGCTATAAAAAAATAACGCTAAAACTTCTTATCACTTAAGACTTAAGTTTTCCTTCATTTTCCAGATATTCAAGTTAAGCCAAAGTTCGGTCGCCTTTTTTACTACTGGTCATGTGATCAATTTAGTGTCCAATGATGTACGGAAGTTTGACAATTTTTTCCGCTCATTCCACTATTTATGGTTAGCTCCGCTGGAGCTGATTATCACAACGTATTTCGTGTGGCAGATGATTGGCTGGCTGGCAGTAGTCTCCAGTGTATTCATGGTGCTGTTTATTCCTATTCTGGCGTTTATAGGTAAGCTAGGGAAAAGACAAGTGTAAGGTTAAACTCTTCGTACAAATTGTTACTTTTATTTTTAGATAAAATAAATAAATAAATAAATAAATAAATAGATGGATAGATAGTTTACTTAACGTCAATTGCGAAGGAAGTGGTTGCCCATTCTTCCTAGCCAGAGGTTAATCCGTAACTAAAATAACTCGACGGCTCAGACCTTGGCGTGAAAGTCGACTTTGCATAGCGAGGAAAACCGGAATACCCGGAAAAAAACCTCGGAGTCAGATTGAGATCGACAAATTTCAGCCCACATGCGGAGACCAGGAATCAATCCCGGCTCGTAAAGGTGGGAGGCACGAAAGAATAACACTATGCCAACCTGATAAAGTTCGTTGCAATTTGAAATATATTCTTTACCAAGATACAGAAGCTCATGACCGCGCAAATAAACCTTGTGCTTTTTTGAATTATATAATTACTGTATAAAGTAATTATATGTACGTGTAGATATATTTATTTTTCTTGTAAAATAAAAAAAAACTTGAATCTTGAATCATCTTTTCCTTACCATATATTTTCGGAAAAACACCACGGAAATTAAAAAAAAATTTAAACTTAATTAAAGCAGAGTCTTTTGGCCAGAAAGTTAAATGCTCGTTGATAAATTTTGCACTTAACACTCTATGTCATAGGAAAGCAATCAGGAAAGTTGCATCTTAAAGTTTCCTCTCTAACCGATCGCCGAGTGCGCCTGACAGGGGAGATTCTGTCAGGAATCCGTGCAGTAAAGATGTACACATGGGAAACCTCCATGACTGCAATGGTTGGAAAACTACGAAGGTATTTTGACAATTCTAAAATAGTGAGAAATTAAAAAAAAACACTTTCTGGTATATGATTAACTGAGAAAGATCCTGCATGATGAACACGCCGCTGTTTTATTATAGTGCTAGTTAAACTCTCCACCTGAAAATTTTTTTTGCAGGCTACTGGAAAACATTTTTAAAATTTTTCTATTCTCCTGGAAAACACCCGTAAGCAAACCAATCCCTGGAGAAGTATTTGATTTATGATTGTACTTTCGGTATTTTATATGTAGGCGCAATGTCATTTGGTGCAGAAAGGTCCTAAAACCATTTTGTGAGATTTTGTTTTTGCTGTAAGAGATTTTGGACCTAGGTCCTGAAAGAATAAATATTTTTCTCTTAGAGATAAATTAAAATTGCTCACTTGTTCAACAAAGTGCTTGATGCTGGGTTGCAGAGCGTGATAAAATGAATCAATATGTCAAAATGTTAAAAAGTTAAAAACATTAAAACATAAAAAGATGGATAAAATTTGTAAAATTGTTTAAAACGCTAGTTACACGGTGTTTCACGCCGAGGCGATCATCAGACTAGCGTCTTCTTCTTCAAATAAAAACTTTTAAAGGAACTTACCGTGTTTCAACATATGACTACTAAACAAGACCATCAACTGTATGTTTGAGTCTTATTACTTTGGTAACAGAGGCAGCTTGAATAAACTGCTAAAAGTACCCTCTCTCGAGAAAAAAATGAGCAAAAATAACTAAACTGAATGACTTGGAAATATTTTTAACAGATGGCCAGTATAAATGTCTTTTGGATGAGCATAGGATTTTAATTTGTTTTAAATACTTGCTGAGAGAAAAATATTTGTACATAAACTTTCGTGCCTCACTAGAATAAAGCAGCAGAGTTACCTTGTTTTGGGTTTCCCCTATCTAATATTCAGGCACATTTATAGTGGGCAAATTTAAAATCGCAGAGTGGAAGAAAGTTTGCAATGTAGCATATTTGCCTAGGTCCTAAATCTCAAAACTATATTGGGTAAATAAAGAAATGATGGAGTTTGATTTCAACACTTTGTCAAGAAACAACATGCACTTGAGAAGGCTTTGTGACACATCACAAAAGAGAAAATAAAATGTTCAGAAGTAACCCAAAATTTGAAATTCAAAAATACCATACAAAATTCCGTGACTCTTTGAAATTTTCTTGGAAAATTATTCTTAATCTCAAGATTACAGCTAAAAATTCTCCTTGTAAGATTGGAAGCAAGATCGTGAGTTAGCATTTACCCCGGGTGTAGTATTTAACAATTATTCCTCGAGCCCGATCGAATGGGCTCTGAGTCAATAGCCTATGAGGCCGAAGGCCGAATAAGCTATTTGGACTCAGAGGCCATGAGGGCGAGAGGAATAATTGTTTTAGTAAAATCCAACTAGTTGGTCAAAAAAATATCGAGGA
>JAOTRI020129035.1:0-11554 GCA_028564885.2 Zoanthus sanctaehelenae
ACGGACGGATTATCAGACGAACTAAAAAATTCTTGCCCAAGTTCGTCCAGACGGATTATCCGTCTCTAGTATAAATTAGGCAATTATCTTCTATTCCTCTCTATAACAACGTAGAATTACCTCACACGACGTTCAATCACCGAAAACAGCTCACATGATATTATATAATGGCGACAAACTCAAACACAGCACTTTACACTGTGTGTAATCTCGTTTTTGTTTTAAGATAATGAGAATTCCATTATTATTTTCTGTCTAATATCAATTTGCAACTGTACGGGGCACAAAGATATTTGCCTTTTTTAAGAGATAGAAATAATTCACGATTTTCTTTTTCGTTGCTCTGCAAAAATGTGTGTGTGTGTGGCCTGCACTTTTGTGTTTGCACCTAACGCCACACTGCATGTATTGATCATGAATTTGAATAAGTGATTGTCATTCAATCAAATGCGGATTCTGATTGGCTCACTAGGTACTGTTACCAACTCATTTATACCTTATACGGCCATTTATGGAAGAACTTTATGCCTGCATAAATAAATAGATAATATGTCGCTTTAATGAAACAGCTGGCACTATCAGTAGTTCATTACTATGAGAGATAAGATCGATGATAATCGACTCTTGCTGTCCAAATATACGGTTCTTTATAAATTCTTGTCAACCGTGGGATTATAAAATAGGTCTTAATAATTAAAAGAGGCTCGTTATGTTTTAATTATGTGTTTTACGAACATCGATTAAAGAGATATATTTACTAAATTGTCAGACAGAAAACCTTAATAACTAGGAATAGTTAACTATGCAGCTTTGAATTCGATCATTAAAACTACTTCAATTTCGAACGCATTTAGCTTTACGAAATATACAACTTTACTGAAAAACATCATTTTTATTGTAACTGGCATTCATTTTTAAAAAGGTTTCGTCTGGCCATGGTGATTTTGTTTAGAACGAAAGAAGCAGGAACAATACGTATTGCAAAAATTGAATATTTATATAGACTTTGCAAATCGCGTCACAACTCATTTGCATTTAACTTCTATTTCTTTACCCTTGAGAAATTTGAACTTTGCGAAAGGTGAAACGAGACAAAAAGTGTTTTCTTTGTGGCCAAGTCTAAAATGAACCTTAACTCGATGGTGATCAGATAAAGCAGAACACGGTTTGACGTGGTAAGTAGCATTGAGTACAGTTGAAGTTTAGGGACGTAGAATTGTAGTCGGTCTTCGCGTGGTTTCAATAAGTCGATCTTCAACAAATCGCTCATGTGAAAATAAACATTTTTGCAACACAGCTGCGGGTCGCTAACAGGGTTGTGTTCTTATTACTAAAATGTTCTATTAAGGTGAAGGCAAAATATTTACAAAGTCTGTGAAAAGAGTTCTCCACTAAAAACGTTTTCCCCAAATTCATTTGCACCCATCAGTGCTGTCCGAAAGTTTGCTTTCGATTTTGGTTTTGCCTGGCATATATATTTTGCATTTAGAAGCAATTAAACGACTTAACATGCAGAATATTGAAAATCTGGTCACCAAATTATTGCAGAGGGCTAATATTGTTTTAAAAACTGATGTCTTTGAGTTTGAATTTTCTTTGGCACTTTCAGCGATACATTTTTGAGCCAAATGTAGCTACAAGCATTTTCCTAGATAGGGAATTTAAGAGAACAGCTTCTTTTAATGCCCTTTTCTTACATTCTGTGTTTAATACTGAAAATTGACGTTCTGAAGATTCGAAATGAAGGAACTGGTAAACAGGTGTCGATTATGCGCACTCTTATCAAGAACAGCATTTTACAAAATGTGTTTGTTTGCCCATAAACATATGCTAGCGAAAACTCGGCTGTTTGATTGTACTAGTCGTGGGTTAAAAGCTGAAGTTCAACTGACATTTATTACTTGTTCTCTTGTATGAAAAAAATGATCGCTTTTTTATTAAGTGACTTTTATTAGCCTTTCATTTTTGAAATGAATCGATCGAAGGCAACTTAGTCGTGAAGCCATTTCAGTGTTGTGCGGATTTCAATGAAATAACGGATGATTCATTGCGAATGGATTATTGTACAACTATCTGTTTTGCCCTCATGAACCACGGAAATTACACCGGAAATTTTTAAGTATTCGCTTCGAAGTTTCAGAATTTATACGTTTAATATCAATCATATTGGCATCGACTAAGTTTCTAGTGCAAATTACTTTAGCAGAGCTCGCAAACGGATTGTGCATTTTGGTGTTCTAGACAACTGCTTGTTGCTTTAGCTATGTTGTATTACCATTTAGACTCTTAAAAAAGTGACAATAATTAAGAAATATTCATTACCTACAGAGCGTTATTGTAAAAGAAATTTGTTTCATACGAGGTGGCGAGAGATATTGGGTTTTCATTTACGAAATTCTCTTTGTTGTTACTGTTTGCTCATAACGAGAAAAGAATTTATTATTTGAAGTTTTGCTTCTATTCAATGAATTATGAATGCCTCTTTTTTTCAAAAATGAATAAAGATGATCTGATATTGGTCGTTTATGAATTATGGAGTTTATGTAAAAAAAAAAAAGATATATTTCTTTTAAAAAGATGGGGTGTCTTATTTCAAGTCAGTTATACTGTCAGTAAAAGCCAGCTAGGTAGTTCATTAGCTTCGTTGACGCCTTCTCTGTGAAAGAAGCATGCTAACTCGTTGAGAATAAAAGAGGTTAATAGTTTTTAATACTAAAACTCGCTCAAAGTGCATGCTGGTAGCCGACTTTGGCCAACTTTCTTTAATTTATTTTGAGTTTCCCATGATTTTTTGTAAGGGTCACGTTTATTAGAATTAGTTTGATTTTTGTTTAGATGAACAAAGAGAAAGAGAAAGGGAGAACGGAGAAAGGGTTGAAACGTGTTTTCTAATCGTTCCGTAAACAGAGAAAAATAACTTTTTGAGCACTGCCATTAAATATACATAACTTGATTGGCTTACTTGAAAACATCAATAAGGGTGCTACGCGCTCGCAGGTCTACATTTTTCATTAAAACAGCCAAAAGGGTACAGTCTTTTTTAAGAATAATATACTTTGTAAGAATATTGAGGCTGAAATTGTCCAGATTTTAAGAATAATCTTTTTATGGAACACCACGAGAAAATTTGGCTTGATGACTTCAAGTCGGAGATATTGTTCTATCGTCGTTATGTAGATAACACGTTTTGTTTTTTTTAACGGAATCTGAAGCCTTATTGTTTTACGATTATATTAATTCTCAGCACCCCAACATTCGATTCACAATAAACTGCCTTTTCTAAACATTCTTACAGACAACACTGCTCCTTCCGTAATAACTAGAGTTTTTCGAAGAAAACTTTTACTGGTCTGTTAACTAGTTTTTCCAGTTTTACTTCATATCATATGCATATAAATTAAGTCTTGTTAAAACTCTTGTAGATAGAACTCATAAGATTTGTAACACTTGACAAGGTTTTGACAAAGATATTCGATCTATTACTAAGACATTGAAAAAAAAACTTTATACACTGATCTAGATTTTAAAATAGAAAAAACTGTCGATGCTAGGGTTACTGTGCATTAATTCTATTAACAATCCAGTTACGACAACTAACGAATCAACACTTAGCAATTAGCATTTTTTCAAACTTGCATACATAGGCTGGTTTTCAAGTCACACTCAGAAACGCATTAATTACTTAAGTAAACTTTTATGTAACAATACAGAAATTGTTCTGGCATTCTCGTCATTTAAAATAAGTAGTTTGCTAAATGTGAAAGACCCTATCCCTAATGGACTCCGCTCCTGTGTTGTGTACAAATTTACTTTTGCAGGTAGTAACGTCTGTTGTATTGGAGAGACTTCTCGCAATTACAACACAAGAGAACATTTGAAAACGGATAGGGCCTCACACATTTACAAACATTTGAATAACTCAGAAACATGTCGCTCAGTTTGCGGCGAACATAGTTTTGAAATTCTTGATCAAGCCTCAACTGGCTATGATTTAAAAATCAAAGACGCGTTTCATATCCTCTGGGAAAAGCCCTCGTTAAATGTCCAAGTTAAACATTTGAATATAAACTCCAGTTTTGGGAAATTTAACATTCATATGTTTCAACACCCATTTTTACCTTGATGTCATGCTTTGCACATTAATTATGTTATTCTATAGTTGATATATATATTTTAGTAGGGTGTTTGGTATTGAAAAACGTTGGAGGCCTATAATTCTTCAATTTTATATTTGACGGTGTGCAATGGAACAAAATGGAAGATCTACAAGAAATAGTTTAAAATAACTATGGGCTACACATTTCTCACTCTTTTATTTTAGCCAACATGTTTAATTAAAATTTGTGATATAGGCCTATATAACGTGGACTTTGAAGTCCCAGAAATGGTGACTAGTACCTACCCTGCATTTCCCTTAAATTGTCAAAAATATATTTTTCTTATGGCTAAAAGTGGGGGGGGGGGCAAAACATATGATGACCCCCTCATTTGAAAGTGGGGGAATAGCCCCCGTGCCCACCCCCCACTTCCTACGCCACTGAAAAGTTGCAGAGACCATTTCTTTGTTGCCCAATGATTTTACAAAATCCAAGAGTCTCAACTAGAAACACTTTCATTATTTTCAGAATGAGCCCTGAGGTTTTTCTGAACGTTTAGTTGTATCTAATTTTTTGCTGAAGTGAGCCTAGTTGTCAAGGTTTTTTTCATAAGAATTTGTGTATTATGTCAATCGGTCTTTTTATTTATCCGCAGGACTTATCCAGTAGAGGATATACGGCTAAATTAATCTATGATGAGCCATAGGTTGGTCTGTAGAACGATGACGCCATTAAAAAGTGAATTATCGAGGAGTTAAAAGGATCTGAGTGTAAAGCATCAAGAGTAAAGCTTCTCTCATTCAATCAAACTAGAATTGCACAGAAAGAAAAAAAATTGGGTAAAAATGTCTAACTGCCAATAGTATTAGTATGCTTCTTGATGGGTCGTCTTAGCGTACAATGGATAGGCCGCCGGATTGGTTTGGTATTATTTATTATAGTGACTATTCAGTTTATTAGTCAGTTGGGTCTCGTAACGAGAAGATGCCAGTCAGAAGAAGCAAAAGATGTCGAGATGCTTAAAACTTTTAAGAAACTGACCTCTAATGATGAAATTCAAAATACAGAAATAATCAAGAAACTGACTTTTAAGGATGAAACTCAAAAACATGGATCTCATCACGTTCAAAAAGTTGAAAAGGAAGATGTTTCTAAAATACAAAAAGTTATCGATGATACGTTGGAAGGTAAATTGAGCATTGTAGACAAAGATGTGATTGCTAAAGAACTGAAGACTCTTGCTTTGGACTTGGTAGAAACACAAAGGCTTACATTGACTTTACCAATTTTTAACAAAATTGACAAACATGTGCGAAATATTAACAGTATCTTGCAAAAACTACATGAAAAAGAGATTGTTAAAAGAACTTTATCACAGAAATCTACTTTTACAAAGAGTTCAAAAAATGAAGTCTGTCCTGAAAAATATTTAGGTAAAAATTTAGCATATGGCTATCCATATTTTCGTACTGGTTTTGCGACGTTAAACTGCACGAACTACATCCCTACAAGGAAGCTTGTCACAATCATAGTTAGTATACCAAAGAAACTTTCAAAACCTGCCGATAGTTATGTTGGTATTTTAGTGAATATCGCTAAGTTTTATCCAGGAGTTTCGGTAATCTTTGCAACAGATGAAACTCTCACAAATTTACAGCTAAAGCAGATATCTAAACTTAGAATCAAATTTCAGCACTATAACAGCGCCAATACAAAACAAGGTCGTATGTGGAAGCAACTTTTAGAAAAAGTACAAACACCATACGTTTTGATAGCTCCAGATGTGACGCACTTTACCAATGATATATTTTTAGATAGACTTGTGAGAGTGGTCAGTGAAAATGACGAGGTTGTTTTGAGCGGTGGCAGTTATCGCAACCTAAAAGGAGAATGGAGCACAGGCTGTCAACAGTTTTCTATCAAGAATTGGACGTTAACATACAAAGAGGGTTACTATTACTCATTCAGTGACTGCATGGTGTGTGACTATATACCGGGCCCGTGGTTGGCAAGTACTAACAAGCTTAAACGCTTCGGATTTGATGAAAGGTATACATTTTCAATCTTATGAAGCAATCTTGTTCCAAAAGCCACGATCCTTGTGGTCAGCGCCTATTCGTGCCGCTGACCAGAAGGATCGTGGCTCTGGGAAGGAGATTGTCTTATGAAGTACAAGCGTTTTTATAAGAACCAGTAAACTTTTCCGAGGCTCATTCTTATATTTTGGCTGTTTCATGACTCCATTTGTTCTTAATTCCAAGAACGGTTTGAATTAATGAAAAATATCTAAACAAGAAAAAACAGAGCATTGAAAACCAGTGCTGATCGTTTTAGAAACTTTTAGTACTACATGAATATGTGTATCATTTGGCTCAATAGTAGATAAATTATACAGCCGTCTGGTTAGCCCAGTTGGTAAGGTGCCGGTCTATCGTGCAGGAGGCTCGGGTTCGATTCCCAGCCGGACCAACACTTAGGGTCTTTAAAATAAATGAGGAGAAAGCGCTGCCTTTGCTCTAACATCTGCAAATGGTTAGACTTACGCGTCTTCTCGGATAATTACGTTAAACCGTAGGCCCTTGGGGATTATATCTGCCTGTGTGTGTTTGTATGACGTATTGTAAAAGGTCTCCATCCTTCTTAGAGTGGTAAAGATGGTGTCCCCAATTAGTAGGCCTTTGGCCGGCTAGAAACACTTGACACCTAAATAAAGTCTTTGTCTTTATTATTATTCCTCAATCGGCTCTCAATAAAGTATGAGCTACATACTCTTCCTCTTATGTCACTGGAAATTCAAAATATATGTGTGGCTCATATGCGGCTTTGCCTCCCGGCATGTCAATGTGTACAGCTAAAATAAGTTGTTGGTCATGTAATGGTGTCAGCATTTTTTCTTTAGCTTAATTGTCATAAAAGCATTAACACTTAAATTATGTCTGAAATTATTATTGTGTTATAATCAATCACAGACGAGATCTTCACACTACAGCGACCACAGACAATTAACGATTCTCTGCCAGTCATGAAATATACTATTTTTGTCCTGTTTCAACATTTAGCTTTTTCACAACTAAATAATTGTTTCTCTTTCCTAACTGTTTACACAACAGAATAAGGTTCGAGCAATTTCAAAATATTTTGGAAGGAACAGCAAAAGTTTGGCTGTTTACTTTGCGCTATACATGTTGAACTTCGTTGGAAGTCTTTCCAGTTTGCCGATCTTTCAATTAAGGAACTTCTGCCACTTGCCCACATACAGTGAATCCCATTGCCTTGTTCTTCAGAAAATATTAGCACATATTCCACTATCAGAAATGAAATTATCACAATTTTTTACTTTTACTGTCTCTGCATAAGAAAAGTCCTTATATGAAAGCTGGTCGTTGACTTGTTCATTCTTTTTCTTTCTAATATCTTACATGTATGTACAATGTGATAATGGATGTGGTCCTTAGTAAAGTTGATGAGGAACAGCGGACCTTAGTGTTTTAACTTCCTAACAAGAAAGATTGTAATCTTAAACAAAAGAAAGTCCTTTCCCAGCCGCAAGAATTCTGCTAACGGAATCACATCACCAGTAATAATCTTGAATAGCCTTTCATCAACAGGGATTTCGTTAAGTTTCGAAGTAAGTGGTTATTTACCGATCCATAACATACTGTTGCCTGCTGAGTGCTTGGTTTCCAGAAAACAACGGGACTATATATGTATAGGTGAACATTGAGCTTGATCCTTGATGTTGAGTTTATATAGTTCTCAGCCATATTACAACTTTAATTTCATTTATAATTATTTACAAATTGTAAACTTTCCTTAGATAATAGCCATAACAAATTACTTATCAGGGATAGAAATTAATTTATTTTTTTACTAGACATGTGGACTAGTAATCACTTAGATTTACCAGTCCACCCCATTTTTTACTGGACAGCTTTCTGTTTCATTAGGTTTACAACACCAGTAAAGGTACCTGTATTTCAAATCGTTTTTATTCACCCAATTACAACTGTTATAAAAATCAGTAAACTATACAACTGATAGTGATATTGATACCAACTGTGGGACAATTCAAAATTTTGTAATTTTGATTTGAACGATAATATTTTGAATTTAGATTTGAAAAGAAAGGTTACTGGGAATACTGTCAAATATACTTTGTTGCTGGGAATTTTGTACTAGACATGTGGATTAGTTTGCAGTCAAGTTTACTAGTCCACCGAAATTTGTACTAGTGTGTGGACTAGTGGACTACTGTTAGTTTCGAACCTTGTTTATATTTTCACTATATCCCCGCTTTGAATACCCTTGCAAGCTGAGGACAATACTTTGCAAAATCAATTAACTACTAATAAATTTTTGTTATTGCTGTTGTTGATGATGCATTCCAATGTGCAGTTATTGTATTTACTAGTCTATGTTGCCTTTGGCGTTGCATCCTCATTGCTGAAGGTACCTAATAATTTACTAGTAAGAAGTGTAGTATTAATTCAATTTATTAATTATTTACAAAGCCCATCAATTTTATCCAACAGTTACAACAGCTGTATGGTATTTCCCCTCAAGAGAAAACACTGAATGTCCTAAGGCAAGTTAACAAAATACTTACCAGAAGAAGATAACAGGTGCCTCCAATGTAGCAGCAAAGTTAAGTGCTGCATGTGCATCTCCCTCACTCGCTGCTCCATCACCGAAGTAACACATCACACAATTTCCAGTCCCTGCTCTTTTTATGGCATATGCTGCACCAGATGCTGAAAAAAGTGCAATTATTATAGCATATAAACCTTGTCATCGCTTGTGGATTCAAGCTTGATGCAGTCACTTTTAAGCAATTTTTGTCTGGCTGCAACCTCATATCCAGTAGGGTGTAGTCAGGATTATGGAAAGACGGAGGGGAAGGATGAAGGGGGGGGGGGGGAAACAAGACATTTATTTTAATCCTCAAGGTATGTGCTACCCACGAGGTTACAAGTTGTTAATGAAATGATTATCATCCTCAAGGTATGTGCTACCCACGAGGTTGAAAGTAGCCAATGAAACTATTATCATCCCCAAGTTATGTGCTACCCACGAGGTTACAATTGTTAATGAAATGATTATCATCCTTAAGGTATGTGCTACCCACGAAAATGAAAGTAGTTAATGAAATGATTATCATCCTCAAGGTATGTGCTACCCACGAGGTTGAAAATAGCTAATGAATTTATTGTCATCCTCAAGGTATGTGCTACCCACGAGGTTGAAAGTAGTTAATGAAATGATTATTATCCTCAAGGTATGTGCTACCCACGAGTTTGAAAGTAGCCAATGAAAAGATTATCATCCTCAAGGTATGGGCTACCCACGAGGTTTAAAGTAGTTATGAGATGATTAGTACTATTAGTTAAGAATATGCAATGTTTGTTCTGTAGTTGTCAGGTGTATCATGCCAGTATTTCCAAAGAAGTTTTTTTCTGTGATAGTTTGCTTCTTCAAAAGTCCAGACATTGTTTCTAGTAGGCACTCTCTCTTCTCATATAATATCTTCAGCTAATAGTATAACTCCCACACTACAACTTCCACTACCTGCGGACTTACCATCAAGCCTCTGCTGTGGCATGCATATCCTTCTGTACTGACGCGTCGATACAAAATTGGATATCATGCTGTCTACGTTTTTTTTATTGAAGGAAACATTTCCCTCAGAAAATTCACCAACGTAGCTGTAGAAGTTTCGAAATTGTTTGCTGGAGCAGTTTTCAGACCATCATCATACCATACAGCAATCATTTTAAAGTCAATACAGACAAGTGTGTTTATAAGAAGAAATGGTTCAAATTTTTTTCACTTATTTCGAACTATGAAATGGTAATTTATCATTTTATACTGAAAGAAACTCTTCTGAACAAAAATCTTCAAACTACAAAGTTTTCCCAGTTGGCAATCCATCCGAGTATTCTTTCATTTCCACAAGAGTTAAGGTCAAAATGAGAAACTGTTTGTCTGGCATGTGAAGTTGGATTAAAATATGTTTAATTTGATCTGGATGTTAAAGATCCCTTTGGACAATGTTTTTGATTGGATTTTATTGTCCACTTTCTAACCAGTTGAAGGCTTCAGCAGGAAGACACATAGATGAAAAACTCTTAGAAATTTTCATCTTTTCAATTATAAACTTTTTTAAGCAAAAGTTTATAATAAAATTGTCAATGTAGCGCTCTCCCATCAAAGTTGAAAGTGATATAAAGTAGATATGAATACCATCAAGAGAAGTAATAATCTGGCGTGGGTCGTGGAGGCTGTTTTCAAAAACGTTTTGGAGGTATTTTGTTTCACATCCTTAAGAGTACTCTTCCCTGTGTTGTAATTTAACCATGACATTTCATCTTTGACTCTCTTGTTGCATTTCTGCAATAGAGCAATATCTTAAAAGGATGTCAATGCCTCTAATATTAAGATTCCCCAAGGTACTTGATGGAACTCCACTTGGACAAACACTATCATCTAAGTAAATAGCATCATTCTCTGTTAAGTGGGAAGAGCATGTGTTTATAATCTTATGTGCCAATGTTGTAATGCATTTAGACGGGCGCCATCTGAGCAGATAGGGACTGTTTTCTTCAAATTTTCCAAAAATAGGGGTAACTTCTGTCTCATGGATATGATTTGCTACTGGAGGAAGCTTAATTTGTGACAATTCTTTCTTTGTCGCTGTTTTTGACATGCAGAGCTTGAGAGCGCAGGTTCTAGAGGATCTGCTGCACCTGTAGGCGATAGAGTTTTCTTGGCCAGTTGTAACTTCTTTCTTACACTCACGCTAGAATGAAGCTGGCAAGAACTTGATTTAGGAGAAGGAAAAAACATGTCCTTGGTTGTGTTTGGTCTACAGTTGCATTTATTCTACCTTTTTTCTTTAAGGGTGACTGAGGAGATAAAGGAGCAGGATTTTGCCTTTGGTGGTATTCATATACATCTTCCCATTTTTCATAGTTGTAATTGAAACTTGGCAAATCCCCTTTCTTAACAAAAAAACCTTGTTTTTGTCGTATACATAGGAAAGGTAATTATTTCCAAATAAGTCATCCATTAGCTTGTTCACAGTTTCTATCCAAGCTCTTTAATCGATGGACCATGCTGGTTTGGGTTTATTTCCTGGCCAACCACAACCACGAAAGAAGCTCTTTCCTAGAATCAATGTTTAAGCCTACATTATTGATCAGAAACTCAATATCATATATTGTGTACCCTAATTTCTACTGTATTAAAAGAAAAGCATTTTTTTTGTGAAAGATTTCAGTGAAGACCTTGGCTAAGAAACTTGGCAAATTAATCATTGTACAGATGATTCACGCTAATTGCATATTTATTAGTTTACATTAACAGTAAAGGTCCGGTAATACAGGGCAACATTTTTCTTCAACTTGTCTTGCAACATTGTTGCAGTGCAAGTTGAAACTCTCTGTTGCGCGTATTACCAC
>JAOTRI020129046.1:0-11552 GCA_028564885.2 Zoanthus sanctaehelenae
GAGCTAGACCTTTTACAGAGAGCATGCATACTAGGATCGGCACGTATTCTCAGAAGAGTACTAGGGATGCCAAGTTAGGATAACAGTCAGAAATCCTCGCATCTAAGGCCATGGGAGGTGGCTCGTTGCGGAAGAGAAACATCTTCAGCTTAAAATGCTCTGTTGAAAGACAATAATAATTGTCAGCCAACTTGAAAGCGGATAAGAAGTATCCTCAGTTGAAGAGATAGATTACAACACCGGGACCACTACTATGCTCTTTGTGAGAAGTGCGTGGGTTCTTTTAAGTCCGTCGACAACGAGATCGAAAGATTGGGCCTACGGTTTAACGTCCTTATCCGAGAAGACGCGAAGGTCTAACCATTTGCAGATGTTAGAGCAAGGCAGCACCTGGGCTAACCGGTTAACATCCCCCCCCTTCCCCCTTTCAAACGTAATACCAAAAGGATAAAGGTAAACACATGTTTACCCCACCTTTCTTATTCACTTAGTCACTTCCAAACATGCGGACTACACTATCGTCTTCGGAGGCGTACCGATTACATAATCATCTTTGGAGCGTGCCGACTACTTATCGTCTTCGGGCGTAGCGACTACATAATTTTCTTGGGAGTTTGATTTATCATCTCTCTAGTCAGTATCGGACGCGTGGAGGCTGTTTCTCTTTTATAAAACTAATCTCATTATTTTGCAACACATGGCACCTGATGGTTTTTGTTTTGTCACTTTTTTAGCCATACTTACTTAGTCCATGAGCCGTTAGATATTTCACAAGTTCCTTTACAACTAGTTGTTTTAATAATCCTAGGGAGCTATGCTACAAAGTCGAATTAAAAACGGACCATAAACTGAAAAACAGCGCGATGACAACATCTCAAAGTAACAATTTATAGCAAGGCGAGAATGAATCAGATTCACTTCAAATCAAAGGAGCTGTTTTTCAATTCGTCTTTCATTTGTAGCTATAGTTTCAACTTGCTAGGTCTTATACCAGTAATGCAATTTTAAAGTTACTAGAGAAATTAAAACGCTCGGAATATTACGAAAACATCAAAATAAGGACGCTAAGAGAGCAAGGAAAGACGATAGGGAGCTAGGAAGGAAGGAAAGAAAGGAGGAAAAAAGCTAAGAGAGCAAAGAAGGAGGGGAGCTAAGGGAGCAAGAAAGCAGGTAAGAATGAAAGAAACAAGTGAAATAGGAAGTTGTAAAGAAAACAAGAAGCAAACTAAAAAAGGGCAGGGAGGGAGGGAGAATGAAATTTGTTCGCATGGAAGTAAGAATGGAAAAAAGAAAGAAATTATTGAATGTGAAACTTATGATAAGGGTAAAAAATTAAAATGTAATTCCTTTTTATGCATGGCAGTGTACAACGTTATTACACGCGCTGTCCGCGTCCTTTTGGCTTTGTTTTTCGGTTCTAAAGAACAAGAGGTCTCACTTATCACTCACGTCTCTATTCATTCCTGTACAACTGTTACCCTTTGGTTGGTGTTCGTGCCAAAGGTTTGTAACTTGACTACAAAATTAAAGGATATTTTGATCGAGAAGAAATTCTCGTTTGTTTAGCAATTTGTTTTCTCATGCAGAGACTAAAGCCCGACTTGAAATTAAGGTACGAGATATGTTGTTCGTGCCATCATAGGTTACGGAAACGTTTGGGAGAAATTAAGGGTAAATGAACAAAAGCACCGAGACACATTTGAAGGTTCGCTGCTGCTCGATACGTACTTTACCCACGTTTTCACAAGGCTATGAACGCACGGAGAACATCTTTTGTTTCTGTTATATAAATGTTTTAGCCGTAACAAAAGACACACTATAAACGAAGAGCGCATGCATACTTCAAATTATTTTATGAAACTGGAAATTGTCACAATTTGGTGACAGCCAACCATACTGCTGACATGCTTCATAATGCTATGAAAAACACATTTGTATACCAATCAAAACCGTACGTACTATTTCAATTTATTATGATATAGTTAGGATCCGGCGCGCGCTCTGATTGGTCAAAGATCCATATTTTATTAGAATATAATACATCAAAATAGCGTTATATAGAACACACAGGACACGATATACATTCAAAAGAGATTTATATTTTCGACTGAGTAATACAACAACTGAATGTAACTAATGATAGTCTGAACTCTACTGCACGTGTTCATGGGACAATCAATTGATCCCCCACTGACAGTGATCGTGAGTCACGGAAGAGTGGCGATCGCCACATCGTGTTTTGTTTTTCGACACCGGCAATTCCTCTTGCCAACATATTTGTTAAACAAAACGGAAAATATCTTACTTGAAGATACTTATAATGGAGTTTTCTGCAAAGCAGCAGAAAGTTTTGAAGACGAGAGCAGTTTTTTAAATAAAATAGAGATGATAATGCGTCAGTTTGTCGATCTTTATTGTTTCTACTCGCGTCGTGTAAAATCTGTATCATAAAGCAAATAAAGAAGTCCGTGTATTACACTGTAATAAAACACTTCAAACATTTGGAAACACTCGAGCAATGCAGAAAACAGTCGCCTGCAGCTCGCCTGAGTTTTCTTAATCGCCGGCCGTATTGAATCACAGTGTAATACTACACGGCTAAGATTCTTTATTTGTAACTATATTAACAAAGTTTTAAGAGTTTTTCCAGGAATTCTTCAGGGTACAGAATTCAAGTTTTCCAGGCCCAATCCCTCAATTCTCTCGGCTAAAGTCACACGATATCATGTGGACAAGTAATTTCTGCCACATTTGCAGAAACTGTTCATGTCTCCGCGAAGCTGTTAACAATCTCAACGAAACTTTGCATTTTTACTATTACGGATGTGACAAATGTGATGATGCCATTCGTTTTTTTGAAAACCGGAATATTTATCATTACTAAATTTTCATCCTCGAATATTGCGTTATCAGCTCATACACTGAATGACCATATATGGAAACTAACAAAAAATCAGATTTGTTGTTATTTTCAAGTATCGAAGGGTTCAGAAAGCTCATAAAATATAATAAAACAATTATTCTAATCGCGCTTGTTGGATATGAGATGATTGTATCCAACTTGACGCTACGCCCCTCGTTGGCTATAATAATCTTTTATTATCCAACTGCATGCACGAATAACCGTACAAATAACACCATGAGAGGATCTGGGGCGAGTACAAATATCCAGCCGTATTGTACATTTTGAGCGATATTCGTACTCCGGAAAGCTTGTTGCCGCGCGCGTGACAGTATTTAGTTCTATTTTTTTTACGAAAAAAATACTGGATAATAAATTATTAGACAGTTTTGGGCTCGTCAAAATACTACAAGACTCGTAAACATATCCAGCCATACTACATACTAAAATGTCTAATAAGATATATCTATTTTATGTACAGATCTGTACTGTATTGTGTTGTATTGCATCGCATTGCATTGACCTGTATTGCGGTGTGTAGCCATCTGTTCATCTTTTATAATCTACTCTCATCTCTTATATTTTATTCTAATCTGTTTTAATGTATGTTAGTTTGTTCTAATCCATGTTCTAATCCAACCTCATTTAAAGAGCGTGCATGAGGCTGCGAAAAGACCCTTGAATGTTCTCTAGTTGCTTTTGCAGTACTTTGAAAAAAAAACATGGTAACTAGATTGATTCTAATAAATTCCTCCATTCCATCGTATTCTATTTTGCAATTCTATTCTTAGTTTACTTTATCTTTTTAATACTATTTTAAATTTAATTTTTTTTCCTTTTCCTTTTTATTCTTGTAAGTTAAATTTCCGGAAAGTTACTAAATTGACTAATTATTCTTTTGAAGTAAAATTTTTACACATTAACTTTGTGTGGATTCTTTCTCTTACTTGCAGGAATTAGACCATAAAAGATCGATATACGAAGAATGCTGAAATCAATAACAAAGTTAATGTATAAATATTTTTTAAAATGTTGATTTAATTTGTTCACACAGAAAAAAAAGAGGTCAGTATTTCTTTGCTTCTTCAGAATATATCCGCTTTTCGATCCAAAACTCACAAAAGCCGGCCTAATCTGCACAATAGGTATTTATATGGAAGTGTAAATCAGTACAAAACAACGGCTAAAATTTAAGAAAAAAGCTAATTTTTTGGACAATAGTCCTTTAAATAGGAATATATTGAGGCTGTAATAGACCAAATCTTAAAGATATTTTAAGAAAAAAGTTGAGGTTTTGTTAAGAATACAATTTTGCATGCTATGTTTGAAAGAAAAAAATTTACTGTTTACATGTATTGCAATTTTTTTTTGCTTTCTAAGACCAAGTGACAAGGCCATATATATACGTATACAGATTTATATTACCGTTTGAAGCTCTTCGATATCGCAATCATTTTAAAAACGAGAATTCCGTATTATGCACCAGTATTTCAAAACTAAGAATAAAATTATTTGTAGAATATTTTCAGAATAAAAAAAAGAATAAAAACAATAAATATGCCGCTTGGATCCCAAAACAAAATTTGGGTAAAAATAAATAATTAAGAATTATCATTCTGCCGTGATTTCAATCGATGTATCTAAAGTATAGTATACCGGTGAAATACTTTTTGACTGAATTTGTTTTTCATTGTTGTGTCAGTATAATGTACGCTTCAAAAAGCTATTCTAAAATGTTTTATTTTTGAATATAAAAGATCTATATTTAACTAAGATATAATGAAATATTGTTTTGATTAAATGAATGTATTCTTTGTCTTTTCTCTCAAGAAAAGAAAACTTTAATATATTGGTCGCTCTATAAATGCTTAACAATGAAACGTTTAAAAAAGAAACCCACTCAAGTTTCAATTACCCATGTTACCATGGATGTGCAATATCAGTCCTTCACAAAATAAAATCCACTTGATTGAAATTAAAAAAAAATTAATTGCAGATAAACTAAACATGCTGTAACCAAAGCTCGAATAGTTTAGACTAACAGTCAGTCAAAGTGTGAGCTTCGTTTCGTTTTGATCTGTAATACGAATCGAATTCCAACAATTTCAATTGGTCAGTGTAATAAGTTGTTCAATTAGTTGTAAGTAATTGTTCGATTAGTTTTGTAATTACTGGTAAGTGTTTGGAATAATTTCCTATACAGCCATTGGCCTAGATTGTCTTTATTCCATTTACATTCTGTTTTAAAAAAGATGAGGTGAATTAACTGATATGGTGGAATATGAGAAAACATTTTTTTAAAAGTAGATCAACGAATATTTTCTAAGTTGATCAGCAAATAAAATTCAAGATATGGTATTTATTTAAATATTTTTTTATCTCTAAACATATTAAATATATTGTATTAATACCAATTAATGGACATAGAAATATCGACGTAGGGACGAAGTTTATCGACTCAACCGTTGATCTGATGGCAAAGGTCTCCATTCCACTAACTCACGTTTTATAAAGCTAATTACACCTATTAAAGATCTATATCATTATGACAAAAAAATATCAACACAAAGTCAGTACTTATCTCACATCTTTTATCTCCATAATTCTTTAACTCGTAATTTTTTTTTAATTTCGGTTGAAAGTAAATAAGAGAAAACAAAGGAATATTGCCTATATAACAATGTGTCACGACCACAAGTTCATGCACAAGATTTTTAGCATTACTGAAATTACTTGGTTAGTCTTAAATATTATTTATTAATACGTTACTTGATGGAAAACACGAACTTCAGATGACATAATTTATTGCACTTGTACGTGTCTGAAATATGATTCAAAATTTCTATGAAAAAAATAACACAAATAGTTTTTTTTCTTTCTCATATTTTGAAACAAAATATTTTGGATATCCTCAAAGCAATCCTAATTTCAAAAACTTTAAGCGTAATAAATAATATGTATTTGTTCGTTTTTATCTGGTATTATTTTCATTGGCGGCCAGTGGTGTACTCAGTTAATTAATAAACATAGTCCAGCAGCCAACTTTATAAAAGTTAATTGAGTTATAAAAATATATTTGGGGTTAAAAAGGGTGACTTCATTATTTGTACAAAATTAAAACAAGGTAAAACCTTGGCCTCAATACGATATTGAACGGAATTTTTGGAAGCCGCTTCTCAGCTTGCTAGCAAATGTAGAAAATTCTAGCACATTAAGGCATAAGCAATATCACGTTTTCAGCAACCAAAAAAATTATTGTAATTTTTTCCACTTCTCATTTACCACGTTTCTTCTTATTTATAATAATATTACGTCAATAAAATTTTAATACTTTTAATTTAAATCACGTTAAACTACCGGTTCATTGGTCAACCTAAAATCTTGTATCAGCAAAATATCCTTAATCAAAAAGGCAAATATTAGCTGTAAACTCATCCATCCGTTGTGCACAATCGTGACTTAGCTATTAAAGCTTGTTTTCATTTTATTGGAGCTGAGGCGTTCCCCAAGTCATGCACGCATGTATCAAGTATGAAAAAACCATAACTGATTCGGTGGCCACAAAAAAAATGTATGGCATATTTCAAGTAGAAGCAAATCTGAAAACAAAATCTCCTTTTTATACATTTTATTTGAAATTATCGCCTAAAGGTCAAGCTTGTATGCATGCTTGCATAAACAGAATCGACACTTTAGGAAATGTGCTTAAAGTTGTAAAATCTTCCGTTGGCCTCGCAAAACGTATCCGGCAAATTGAGATTTTTTGAACAAAAATTCGGGAAATTGATACCTCGATCAATGAACACACCTTCTTCCGTAAAACTAACCAGGCAATCTCACCTGAGGCTATTTAATTCTTTTCAAACTTTTGTGGGATCTTTAATCCGAAGTTTTTATTTAATTACTATTTTGTTTTTTTTTTGTACGATAGCTCAACAAAGAATTCATTCTGATTCATTAATTATACGTTGACTTGAAAAAACCCACACAGCCCTTGATATGACGGGCACTGATATATTGAGCGATGGGAAGCGTTTCTTTTTGAGTGATTATCAATGAATGAAGTTATTTTGTTTTTAGTCAGTTCATTGAGAAATAAACATGCCGTTTTCATGTGCTTTTTTTATTCTTTACAACTTTGTAAACAGTTTCAAATAACATCTCTTTGACTATTTTAACTCATTTTTATAAAAAAAAATGTTTTTTAAAACTTTTCTTAGAATTGTTTTTGTTGAGTGTAACATTTTGAATACTTAAAAATCACTACGTGGTTTATGTAAATCAGTAATCTTAACTTTAGATTTTCATTAAAATATTTATATTCAAGACATATTCAAACGAAACGCTTTCAATTTCATAAACACGTGTTTGCAAATCTGTAGATAAGTTAATTTCAAATTCTGTAAAAGTGATTTGGTTGTTCGCGATCAGTAAGAGATCGCTAAAACAAAGTACAGCAATCAAAACAGTAAAAAGCAATTAATTAAAAAATAAACCTTTGTGATATTAGTTCCCAGACTTGGCCATGGGAACAATCAATATTCAAGGCGATCGATATTTTTGGACAATAAAAACTATTTTTTGAAGTAACATGAAATCACTTTTCCCGATACAAAAAATTAGAATTCTTAAACCAAACACAAATTCTTATGTTTTCAAATTCCGAATTCCATATTTAATTTGGCAAAGCATCTGAGGTAATAGTTAAGTGTTCTCGAGTTATTTCTCTAATTCTTTAAATGCTCGCATAATTTAGCGTGCGTTCTTTCGAAAAGCTGAATGGAACACGAAGTTCAGATACACCTCGCTCGCTTTTTGCAATATTTGATTGTTCTATTATTTATTAAAGGAAATAAAATAACAGGAAAAGTTGTCGGATTTCCAAGGTCAATTTTTTTTTAACTTATATCATCAGGTTCAGAGGAAAAAAATAAAAGCTTAAGAAAAAAGAAATAACTTTTGTAAAAAAATGTGCACGGTAGAATTTTTATTCATCAATTTTTTCAAATAGGAAATAAGAAATAAATTGTTTTCTTCAAAGCTTTGGTTTAAGTAGCTAAATTACTTTTAGCTGAATTGCTTTCGCTGTCGTTTACTTACCTACAATTACTGCGTTCTCTGCTTGACAAAAACTAAAGGTTGTCTCTGAAATACTTACTCTAATTGTTTTAATAACTTAAAGATACAATGAGCTAAAAAAAACGCTTTTAAAAATTTTTATGTTGTACAGTTAAAACTTACCATTTACTACGGCCGTCAAACACATGCAGAGCAACAGAAAAGCCAAAATACTCTCCTTTTGTTCCGTTGTAAATGTAAGGATTTGAAATATCAACGCTGAACGACATTGCTCCAATAATAAACCAAAATAAACTTGAGACAATCAACCAGAGCTTGGCCATGATTCGCTTCGTTTTTTTGTGGGGTCTCTTAAATGTAGGTAATTTCTTAGGCGCCCGCTTTAACTCTAAGGATGATCTATGTGCAGCAGTCAACGATTAAGGTTCTCAGCCGAGTACACTTCTGACATAAATAGGTCTCTGGGAAATTATAATTAGAGTGTGTCAACATAATTGCGTATTGATACACCATCAACACTCCTTTGTTTTGTCAGTCTCACACACCTCAACTTCAAGGGCTGGGAGGAAGTAGTAAAAAGAATGGTATGCAAGTAAATGCGGAGGCGCAAATCAACCACTGGTTTACCCAAACCATATTGGAGATCTATAAATATTTTTTCAAATAATCCCACTGATTAAAAGCCACCGCTGAAACTTAAGACAACAATTATAATATATACAGCCGCCGATCATGTATGAAAAGAATATTTATCACAAAAACCGCTCTGTGCTGCTCTACGTTAAGCTAAATTCCATATTTCGTTGCCGGTAAAATTCCCAAAATATATGTACAAGAATTTAATACTTTATTTTGTGGAAGAAACTCAAAAATTAACAATGTCAATATATATTCAACCATAAATTTCTTTTCTCGGAAAAGTACGCTTTTAGGCAAAATTTTATTGTCTGTTTACCTTAAATAGATGTCTAAAATATGGCGTTAGTAAAATATGGACCTATATATATGGCCATGTATTCTCCTGTAGCTCCGATTTTGTTAACTGTAACTTGATTAATGCAATTTTAGAAACTAAAATGTCAGTCAAAGTTCTACTAAAAATTCTGAATAGTAAATAGAATTACAAAAAAGCAAACAATTATTTAGTTATATTTTGGAGCCTAACCGCGATTCCATGACCGCCAACACACATCTGACCCTTTCCTTTAAGTGTCGTGAAAAGTTGACGGCTTACAGACTTGACTTTGTATCAGTCGTTATGAGCATTGTGACGCAAAGTACAAAGTCTAATAGCGCAAATGGAGAAGAAAAAGTTTAAAAGAAACTAAGCTTTGGAAGCCAAAAATGTTCCAAAGTTTTACTCCAACATTATAACAAGCTTAAAGTGAGACGATTTTAGAAACTGAAACTTTCAGCGTTTCGTAATCTGATTGCTATCTGCCCTGTTGTGCAGTGTCGTTCGCATGATCGCCTCGGAAATAACTCACAAGCCACTCCCGTCCAGTTAAAAACAAAAAAGGCGTTTACTTTACAGGTGAGAATCTTCGGCTAGAAGCATAATCAAAGTTCCTCAAATTTTGCGTGACCAAACAGTAACTCTATAACGGAAGACATCGAGAATTTCTACAACGAAAGATCTGTTTTCACTTCCCAGATTAACGACACTTTCCTTTGGTTCGTCATTACGGGGATCGATTTCTATTTTTCTGACAGCTTCTGTTTTTTGAATTAAAAAAAAAAATTGGGCGAAGCATTTAAGGCACGCGTTAAACTTAACATTTCACAATATGAGCAATGTTCACCGAACTCCACGACGACATCAATGGCTCAATAAGTTGCCTTGTTTACATGCCGAATATTAGCCTTTGGGCTTTTCATTCCCAGGACCTAGATAACCTTGGCAGTTTTTAAAAAAATGTAAAAACACAGATTGAGCATGATATTGCCGTTTGGTTAAGCCGTCTTACTGAATTGTCCTTAAACAGTTAATCGTCATGGAAAACTGAAAATTTACAAGTTCTTTTTAAAAAGGCAGTCTTACTCGTTTAATGATTTTATCGTTTTACCACTTGGCGAGTTTGTGGTTTAGATTACACATCCTGTAAAGTCAATTCACCTTTATTGGCTTTCTGCTATTGTTAAAAAATGTTGATTATTGTTGATAAATGTCCAATTATAGCGTAGAGCAATAGTTATTGAATATACTGATAATACATGCAGAAATGTATTTTGAACCATTTCAAACTTTTGCGGTAATAAACATCTTTAAATGTCGCACGTATTTCTTATTTTAGGTTCTGCTCATAAATATGCCAATTAGAAGAGCATTTTTAACAATAACAGCAACAATATTTTTCAACTCAAAAATGATTTATTTGAATATAAAACTTAAAACGTTGTATATGGTATGAAGGTCTTAAGTTTGTATCAAATCAAATACCTATGTTAGTTGTGGATTTTGTACTATATTTTAAAATTCATTTTAGACTTTTGTTGGCGGCTTGTGATTATCTATCTTAACCCCGAAATTACAATGCATTATGTTGTATTATTCACCTATATTTGGTCGCCCGCAAACCTAATCTGTTAAATGGTCAGTGGCATTTAGTACGCATGTGCTGTATGTTTCTAAAAGTGAGGATATGCAGAAAATAAACTTTTTTCGTATTTCAACTGGTATGATTGGAATGTTTTTTTTAAAACTCGTTTGACCACTTGACGAGAGCTTGTTGACACGTCGTCATTCAATATGTGGTGTGGTGTCTTGTCAACATTCAGAATAACGTTTTTTTACTAAAAATGCGTGAGCAGCGCCCTGACTTAAGATTTTGTAAATTATCTCATTTTCCCAACGCGTTTTTAGTTATGTACAGCAACCTTCGTCAGTGGATTTACAAAATTGCAACTTTGACAACGATTTAAATTCAGCACCACGTGGGAAAAACAGGAAATGACGAAAGTACTGAAAGACTCTGAGTGTTAGTGTCAAAATCAATTATTTTGCGGGTTGCGGTAACCACTGATATATTGTTTGTTTATAAAAACATGACTTTCTCAAATATAAAATAATTTTTAAAAATACATCCTCAGTTTCTCTAAACTGTTCTCTAAAGTTTCTTTCTAAACTCTGCTTCCCCCTAGTCTAATTATCTCCTTTCCCTGCTCTAATAGGCTTGGTCTAATTCTTCTTTTGGATGTTACAAGAACAATTTTGACACTAGATAGAACGCCTGCTTTTGCTTCTACAGAATAACAATGGCAACTGAACAACAACTACTACAATTACTATTACTACTACTATTAGTACTACAATTACCACTACTACTAGTACCACTACTACTAGTACCACTACTACTAGTACCACTACTACGAAAGGCATTCGATAGTGTTTGGCATAAAGGTCTTTTCCACCGCATTTTGAGTTATGGTATTGGATGTTAACTATACGATCTAATAAAATCGCTATACAAAACTGATACTTTCTCTTATAGCCGTGGAGTGAGGCAAGGGTGTATATTAAGTCCGCTCCTTTTTAATCTTTTTGTCAATGAATTGCCATTATCTTTTAATC
>JAOTRI020129057.1:0-11552 GCA_028564885.2 Zoanthus sanctaehelenae
CGCCATTTTTCTAGACTCTTATTTACCACGGCAAATCAACCAATCAAATTGCGAGATTATTGTGTGTTATGGTAAAACAGTATTTATAATATAGCTACGATATAACGCGCGCTCTAATTGGTTCAAATCTATGCTTTATTACAACGATAAAGTTATGGTTTTCGCTTGCTTGTTTTGTCGATTGTTTTGCTATATTATAAAAGTATTAGAGCACAACTTTCTACGACATTTAGGCGAAATAGAGCACTTGTGATGTTTAATTGGAGAGACACTCGAAACATTGTAAAATCACTTGCCTGCGACTCGTGATTTTACAACGTTCTCGTGTTTCTCCCAACATCACGCGTGCTCTATTTCACCGATAAAGTCATAGAAAGTTGTACTCTATAATGCTTAAATATTGCAGCTATGATACCGTAAATGGTCGAATTAACGCTGAGGTTCAAATAATCACACCCCCCATCGCCCTTAAGAACGTTTTGAGTTCGCAAAAAGCAGTTTTCTAAAAGGTTTTTGAATTTCGAGTTTTTTATCTATTTTAAATAGAAATAAAGATAGTACCATTTTGAGTCCAACTAAATCGATCGCGAGCTGTTTCCTGGAAAGAAATATCCCGTAGGTGGATTTTTTTATAGTCTTATAAATATTGTTTATTTTATCAAAATTTACCTGACATTTAGGATTTGGCGCTAAAATATAAACTGAATATGTATCAGTAAAAGTATTTTTGACTGTAATATGGTTAAAGTTTTGTTTTAGCAGCATTTTGCTACAGGTATAGAAACCTTTAGTGTAGGTCATCTTTATTTCATCTTCTGATTACACTTATTCAATTTTTAAACAATTAGTATATAATAATAATAATAATAATGTATATGATAATAATAAATAAATAAAGACTTTATTAAGGTGACACCATCTTTACCACTCTAAGGTGGACACAGATCTTTTACATCCCGTCACAGAAACACAGACAGATATAATCCCCGAGGGCCTACGGTTTAACGTCCTTATCCGAGAAGACATAAAAGTCTCACCGTTTGCAGATGTTATAGCAAAGGCAGCACTTTCTCCTCAATTGTTTTAATACCCTGAGTGTTGGTCCAGCCGGAAATCGAATCCGAGCCTCCCGCACGATACACCGGTACCTTACCAATTGGGCTAACCAGGCGGCGGAAAGTTTGTTTAAAACAGTTACACTAGGATATGAAGATTTGGGGGAGCTTACTCAAAGGCTAGTAATCGAGCATTTCAGCGTCTTATCACTACTATACCAGGAATAACCCGGACGATGCTCTCTAGTATATTGTCCAGTGTATTTAAAATACAATTAACCGTTTCATGCTGGAACAACAACAAAAAACAAAAAAGCTAAATGCTTTACGAGTTTCTAGTGACCCATGGAGAAAGCGCTTATCTCCGGCTTCTGTAGTGTTTAAAACCGGATGATAGTTTTTGACTACTCCCTCGACGGCACAGTTAATCGATCGCAGGTTACCTCCCAGCAGACACTGGTACTCTGATTTATCTACCCCCAAAAAGGAGGTAGTTCTAAAGCACTGCTCCGACTGACGTATCGTTTTCAAAGCCTCTAAACCTCATGAAGAATAATGATAATATATACAATATAATAAACAATATTCTTTAAACAATAGCTTTTTAGTTTTCCTTATCGGGAAAAAAGAGACCTCTCTCTTTGGAGAAAAACTCATAGCTTAGCTTTTGTATATATATATATATAGGTTAGTCAGAATGTCGAATTTAGCTTTTCTAACCCAAAAGAGAAAGACACGTAAACTTTATATATATAAATGATATCCCTGACATACGTTTAACACTACCTACATCAACGTAGGAAAAGAGTGGACTTTTTATCATATATAGATAGGCTATTTCCAAGTTCCCTTGTGCCCCTGTTGCCAGTCTAAATGCGAAGCCATTCTAATGAAAATGACTTCGATTTGCATGAAAATTAATCGAAACTGAATCCAGAACTCATTTTCATATGAACGTTTTCGCACTTAGACTCGTTTTGAATAAGAGGCACAGGAGAACTCGGAAAGGGCCTGTTAAATCTCATGTTATATCATAGTATTTTGTCGGTTCTTTAGATTTTTCTTGTTTTCGTTATTGGCCTCGTTTTCATTTTCATTTTCAGTCTTTGACTAGGTTGTCGTTTTTGGTCGTGTTCTCGATCGCAAAAACAAGGCCTAGACCAAGAGCGAAACGAAAATGAAAATCAAGTCATAGACCGAAACCGAAAACGAGAAGTCCTAATGAACGAACCACGAAACGTTTACTTAAAGTAGAGAAACGAATGCTGAACCTAGAAAGAGTGCAAGCTCAGACCCAGTCTTCTGGTCGGTGACAGTAAAATAACTATTTCTGCCAATTCCACAAGCTTCACTTGTCGGAAAGACCAATTTCAAATAGTGTTCATAAGTCTCATGATTGTGATAATGACGCGGATGACGATAATTATGATGAGAAGTTGCCCGTCATGTTTGATCACTGTATATTTGTAAGAGTTCTCGCTCAAGTCCTGAAAACCGTGCTTACAGCTAGCCGGAAGGAGAGTGGTATAGCCCCCTCACAATACGTCATCTTGCACTTCGCGTGCATGGAAAAAATAAAAACGTTCATAAACAAGTTGTAGTTCCAAAATTCAAAAACATATACTACGTAAAAGTGTAAACTACTAACGTCGGGGTAAGGCTTTTGTTAACAATTTTTTAAAGAAACTATAGTATAATAAATAAAGGAATCAACAAGACGTTTGTAAAAAATTAAAAAGTGTAGAATATTTCGGCTTCAACACTAGCCTTCTTCAGCTGTGCAAAATTCAAACTTAGTTTTTTTTGGTTTACAGGATTCATTATAGAGTGGAATTATGAACTAATGCTTGGCTAGAGATCATAACCCTACTCTTTGCGAGCCGTATGTGGGTTCTTTGAAGTCCTCTGATAGGGTGATCGAGAGACTGGGCTTACGGTTTAACGCCTTTATCCGAGAAGACACGAAGGTCTAACCATTTACAGATCTTAGAGGAAAGGCAGCAGCTTCTTCTCAATTATTTTAAGACCCCGAGTGGTGGTCCTGCGGGGAATCGAACCCGAGCCTTCAGCACAGCAGACTGGCGCCTTACGGCTTACCAACTAGGCTAACTAAGTTCGCTTGCAGCATAGCAACAAATTTTACATTATCACCATAACTGCATGCATTGCAAGTACTGAAAATGTTAATTGCTTCTGAGTGTACTTCGAATCAAGATAAAAAGAATATGAAATATGCACTTATAGAGTATATTTTTGTTAGCCGTTACTTTCTAAGCATTAATCCATTAGAATTTTAAATAACGCTGCCGGAACCAAGGGCTTATATATGAACGCCTCAAATAAAGAGGTACGATATATATTCTTAATCTTGTGTATTTTAATTATACCGAACCGCAGATAAGTTAAGGTTTTAAATTTTATAAATCCCGTTTTTTAATTCAATTAAGCTGTGATTATAAGAATTTAAATCTTCCTAAAACTTTTTTGAGATTGAAAATTTAACTAGATTTTAGCAAAGTCTGACACTTTATATATATTTCACGTAGCAGAATCCTTGACTCGGGTAATGAGTGGACACTTTACACACCTTTTAATTATAAATGACTTTCATGTGCTTGCTTTTAAACTAAACTAAAGTTTCCGGAAATTTTACGCAGCTCGTTAACTATATTCGTGAACTGGAAACCTGATTGTTGATTAGCATGCACTGAACATTAATTTGAACTAAAGTTACACACACTAGAATGCTATCAGAGTTAAATGTCCGCGACTTTATATGCCTTACTTAACTACTAAAGAACTTTAAAAGAAATTTGTGAGGGTATTACCTCTGAAATCAACAGTATATATAATTTTGAACCTGAATTTTAGAAACCATGGACAATTGTTGAGACTATCTTAGACCTTATCATAGTGACATAGCTAACAAACACGCAAGAATTCCTACATTCAAAAGTTTTCATTTTTATGTCATATTTTTAATAAAAGGCAGGCAGTAAAGGAAAACAAAAGAAAGTTGAATAATCTGAACGAATTTAAACAATACATTAGTTTAAAATGCGGTTAGAAAAATTGTTTTTAAAACAAGAAGCAAACATCGGTAGCACAATATTTCCGTTCAGTACAAAACGACATCCATTTTGAGATAGATGTTGGATGGGTTTTATTCTTCTTCTAAGACTCTGACTTCAGGCAAAATAATTTTAACATGCATATTGCCACTGTTCACTTTTTGACTAAAGAGTTTTAACTTTGTTTTTAAGTACTTAAATTATCCAATGTGCAAGTGTCCGATGAAAACAATGAACGACTACACTCCTTTTTTTATAAGAATGTCTAATTTTTCGACTGATGCTGAACGTTCTTAAATATTTTCGGCATATCATGCAGCCTTAAATGTTCTTAAATATGTTCTTAAAATATCTTTACTGATTTTAGACAATATAAATAATATACATGTACCGTATGTGGTACTTTTTGTATAGATTGATTTGTACGTGCATGCACTCTGTAATGGCTTTCTTGTCAGTTTGTCCCAAGAACTTTAGCTAAGAACTGCAATTTGGTAAATGAAAAAGCTGTGGTGTAAAATTGTTATCTGCAAACTTTAGTCATAAAGCCCAAGGAAATTTTTTCAAGAACATTGTATAAATAAAGACTGTATCACACTTGAGATCTTTATTATTAGAATATTGGTTTTGACCAATTTTAAGTTTGAAATACCCTTACAAATATTATTAGTTTCGGCAAAACCGGTAACATGGAAATTCTGGGCTGTCGAAGAGTTTCAAAAGTAGTAAAAATGTTTTATGTTGCTTTGCCATTTGGGATTAAAGTGCAGCTGCTATACATGTAATCGATCGTTTTTCAAACAAGCAAAATTACATTCTTAACAAATTCTAAGCATTATTCTTAAAATGTTCTTAAAATCTGTCCGATTTCAACCTCAATACTATAGGAAGAATATTCCTATGAAATAGAATGCCGGGGCTGTCTTTGTAACAATTCGTTACGCATTAGCAGCTGGTAACAATCACAAATGGGCGCGATATTGAAACAGTATTGCCCAATGTTTTACAGTATAGCATGCAACAATGAATTCATATATATGCTGAGTGCAGTTTGTAAAGTATAAATATACTTCATTTTTTCCAAGCGTTTATGTAAAGAAAAACGTTAATGTTTGATTATATTGAATTTTTAGAACCTACGGTAGGAATGCAAACAAGAACTTTCAGGAAGTTACTTCAAAATATTGCGAATCGTAAATGCAAATTGTTCAGTATTGACTAGAAAATATCGCATTTTCAAAATGAGCTGTTACTATAAGTACGCTTATTAAGCGAAAGCAGCGAGAAAAACTCGTTTGTGCTCTATAAATGCAATATCATTGGACAATGAATGTTGGCAAAATCTATTTTCGCAATCGTTGTTTGTCGCTTTTTCTAATATATATATTCTATAACTTTATTTGGTTGACTTGGTCCGGCCTGGATCCAACGATACAGAGGGTTGCACATGGGTTTTGACACTACATTTTTATAATGAATGTTTTGCATTCCTTTACAAAAATAAACGTGAGATTGTTGAAGCTAAAATACCTCTAAACGTTTACTAATAAGATTACAAACATATATTTTTAAAGAAAATGGTACAGAAAATATCTGTTACAAAAATGTCCTTGAGGCAACCCTTAATTGAAAACAAACGGCAATTAATGAGAATTATTATCCTTGACTGCGTGGTGTTTCACTGTTTTTCTGCATGACTTTAAACTTTTAAGTTTTCATGGCTGATGTCTCTGATTCCAAAACGCCCGAGGGTATACTTCAAAACTAATTGCTTTTAAATAATTATTTATAGCTAAAATCTAAATAGGTTTTATGGTGAATCTATTTTTGTATAGTAAAACAAATGCCGATGGTTTTTGTTCGTATGTAGTGAAGCCGAAAGCGACAGTGAATTGAACTCTATTTTATTGTTATCCTGCTAGTAAAGCCGGGAAAGGTAACACATTTGCGATCTATTTTCAGCAGTATTCTAGTTCTCTGTTCAAATATCTACAAAGAGATACTTTTGGCATTTCCAAAAACAAAAAAAGGGAGAAAATGTCGTTCTTAAAACCATTTAGACACCTTATAGACACTGATTCATGAACAAGTGTAACGGATTTGAATCAAAAAGAACAAAGGTGTTAAATATGTTGCGTGTTTCAGTCACTTAAGAAATACACAACTATCATAACTATTTCGGCGGGAAACGGGTTGTGAAAACACCGGATGTCAAAATTAAATGAACTAAACGAAAAACCATTAAAATCGAAAAAATAAAGGTACAAAATTAGCCAAGTCTAGAAAGAATTTTATTGAATTACAAAACAAGCTACAAAACAAAAGCCGTAAGACGAAGTAAGTTTCTATACTATAATTACAAAGTCGTCTTGTATTTGGCAAGAGGTCTCGAAGGATTTCTTAATGTAAGCCTACAAAACCAGCAACTACATAGCTTGATAATAGTTTTATCTTAATTAAAAGAAAGAGCACCAAAGGAAAAAACTATATATTCTGAAAGTAATTACGTCTTGTCAAAATGTTAAACAAAATATTTGTACAGGTTACGCAAGGAATTTTTCACTCGAATTTAAGAATCTACGTCTATGATATATATTTCATAACATCAACAAAAGGAAGAACTTTTTATAAACACTATCCATAGTTTGAAGTATAAGTTTATGAGATATAGCTTTAATTACTTTACGTTTGAATACGGTAAATGAATCTTGCATTTTTAATTATCTAGTCATTAGTGTGAAGTTTTTGACGCAATTCAGTCTACACGCTTCAATTGACACAATTAAGTGTAAATTGTCGTGTAGATTTTCGGCAGCACAAAAGAAGTTGATATTTGGTAATTTTAAAGTGTAGTTGCACCGCACACAGTGCGTTTCATTACAGCAGTTTTAAAAAACACAAGAAATGAGCGATCGACACGCTAGACGAGGAACTCAATTGGTTTTGGATGCCGAACAGCTAGATAGCAACGCCAGCAAAGCACGAAATTCGAACAAAAGGGCGAAAAATCGACTCTTATTGGCCAAAACTAACCTCGATGGTCAGCGAGAAAACAACATGAATTCAATTAAATATGAAATGCGACAACTCCAAAACCAATTGCGAGATGTAAAGCAGTCTTCAGGATATATGACAGTAAAAAATGAGAAAAATATTAGTCCTTCAAAGAGGAAAGACCTCAAAGATGCAACTATAAAATCTCAGTTGAAAGGTTCTCAACGAATGAAGCTAAATGTAAATTCAGAATCTAACGAACAAACAAGTGTATTAGTACAAAAAGTAGAAAAAGAGCGCGAACGAGAAGAAAGAAGAGCGAATGTTAGCCTTCCTTTATTACAGGGTTCTGCTACACAAGAAGTAAATTCTCACAAAAATATAAAGAACTCAACCGTTTCATTAAATGGCAAAGAAACAGATTGCAACATTCCCACTGTACACAATAGAAAAGACCACTTAAAGGAAATGAAACCTTATGCAAATTCCAATCAACTTTCAAAACCTGAGCTAGAACTGCATTCAAAAGCAAATTCAGAAAGCGACGAGACACTCAAGAACCATGTTTATATCACCGTTCCTTTAAAGTCAGTTGCACAAGACCAAAACGGCAAACAAGACGATACGCTCCACCAGCAAAAGTCACGTATAATGTCAAAACCAGAAAATGCCCTCGCAAATTTAAGCTTCAATGAGGCAAAGGACAGAATACAGAACAGGCTTTCAATTTCATCTGACAGTGCAAAACAAGAAAAGTTATTATCAACTCCTTATCTCTATGCTCCCCCTGATGGCTTACCAAGGACACTTTATTTGCTCCCACCAGTGGAGGAACTCTTTAAAGAAGCTCGCAAAGCCCGCTATATTAGAAAGTACCGCAGACCCAAAGAGGAAATACCTCATGATGACCCTGAACGAGAGCTAGAAATAGATGAAATATTTGGCAGAGAGAAACAAAACTAGTTTTATTATAACAACAATAGCCAAAGATAAGTTTATTTCAGCTGTCCGGCACTTTGTGAATTTCAATTTTTCTAAAAAGCCTTATTTGCAAAAACGTTGCCACTCAGAGTGAATAAAAATTGTCTTTATTAAGTTTATATCCAAGAAAGGGCTAGTTATCTTGAATTTAGCAATTCTATAGCTTTAATGTTTTTATACTTTATTAAAACACTTGCAATTTGTATTTGAAAATTGTACAGTTCTTAATTGGGCCTTTTTATCGCAATCCACTTCGGTTTTTGTTTGATGTTTCGGAACCGTGGATAAAACTAGAGTTTCTGGCAAAACGGTTATAGATTTAAAGCAATTAAATTAGTGTCAGTAAAACGTCGTTTCAACCCAGGTAATATTGCTGCTGTGTTTTTCCTTTATCTCAACTGTCTATCTTATCAAAGAAGTTTAAATATGGTACGTTAATTGAAGTTCACAAATGTAGAATGATGACTGTTCACTTGGCTTTTTAAAATTTAAATTTTCTCAACCTGCTTTATGAGTTCCGATATAAAAGCACAATATTTATAAATACGCGATTATATATAAGAACCCTTATTTTATACGTGTACGGTTTGAAAAAAAAGACAAGGTATTGAAAAACTGCTGATCTTCTGACGACTTTTTAGTATTATATGAAATACGTGTATCATTTGGGACACCAGTAGATTACTAGATATACTACATGAGAAACGGTGCTTCTGTATGTGTTTTTATTTTGGACGTAAATTATAAGATTCAGTAAAGTTTCAACAAAGAAACATTTTCACTTTTTTGAGCCTCATCCGAAGCTTGTTCGTTTAACTCCAATCTTGGCCTCAGTGCAAAGTTGTTCTTTTTTATATAAAAAATTAGCGTGCAAGCAGTAGAAAGAACTTCTACAAGTCCACGATAAATTCAAAAATTTGAACACTTGATCTCATGCGTCATGTCATAACATTTAACCAACTTATTTGTATATTTTGTACAGCAATTAAGATACCAACTGTTTTGCTAATCCCAAGACGAAAATGAAGGAAATTCGTAAAATGTATGTGCAGTAAGGGGCGAAGGGGGAAGGGGTTGGGAATAAGATACAATGGGGGAGGGGGCAGGATTTTATACAATAATTTTTAAAAAATGTACAAATACAGTGAGAAAAAGCGGACACTTTTAAATCTGAAGACATTTTAAGGTTAATTTAATCTTGTGCCCTGAGCTGAAAAGCGGAAAACCAAGCTGTCATTTGCAACATGACTAAATAAAAAAAAGTTATTTGTGAGCACTGAGTTCATTAACAGACAAAAATAAGTTAGTTTCAGCAGTATTGCTAAACAAGCTTCAAAACAATTTTGGAAGGAAGAAAATTTTTATCAAATTTTCTAGAATGCATTATTTCATCGTGTAGCACGAAGGATTGAGCAAAAAAAATGTACTGTATTGTTTATAGAAAATGTACTGTTTTGCTTTCGATTTTCCTGGAGTTTTAAAACAAATTGCACATGTACGTACAAAGCAGAAGAGTTAATTTCAATGAATGATAAGCGGAAAAAAGACTGTTATTGCGATTACACTGGGGTTTCAGAACGCAGAACTTGTAGACAAACTTTGTGTTTTTTTTCTTCGTGTGTTTTTTTAAACTAAGTCAAACTTTCATGAAATTGTAATTCCAGTAGTGTTACTGATACAACACAAGAATCATGTTATTTTTTCCACTTTTTCATACTACTCGAACTCATGCAATTGCTACAATGTTTTGTGAAAACATTGCCAAACTTAACATTAGTAATTATCTTTATACACCAACTACTTTTTTTACTTTTTGATAATTGCAAATTACTAGATTGGCAGAAATTAATCCCCATTTTATGTATCAAATATGGAGCTAATTTTAAATCGCTCCATACAACAAATCTAAAATCGATTGTGGATCATTAATTTTGTCGTTCCAAAATAGTTATTTCTCCCATAGCAGAAAACTCCCCATTTTTTCACATTATAACTAACTAACTAACTAACTAACTGACTGACTGACTGACTAACTAATTAACTAGACTAACTAACTACCTAACTAACTTATCAACTAACTAGACTAACTAACTAACTAGACTAACTAACTAGCTACCTAACTAATTAACTAACTAACTAGCTACCTAACTAGCTAGACTAACTAACTAACTAGACTAACTAACTAACTAGCTAGCTAGCTAACAAACTAACTAGACTAACTAACTAACTAGACTAACTAACTAACTAGACTAACTAACTAACTAACTAGACTAACTAACTAACTAGACTAACTAACTAGACTAACAAACTAACTAGACTAACTAACTAACTAGACTAACTAACTAACTAACTAGCTAGCTAGCTAACTAACAAACTAACTAAATAAGTATATTTTATTTTTCTGCACAAATAATCTAAATATAATCAACAACCTGAGAAAAATAGTTTTGCTTTATTTCTTATACTCACTTAGCTATTTTTCTCCTGGAAGCACCTAAAGACACCCTTAACAAAGTTTAAAGTATTGTAAAGGCAGCAACAAAGGCAATGTTTTTTAAGTCGGTCTTGTTTAACGACTAACACTTGCAAAGTGGTATAAATAACAGTGACAAAAAGATGATAATAGGAAAAAAAGGTGTTTTTGATGAACTGAATATTAGATTTTATTCTAACTTATTCTAATTTACAGGTTAATGAAGTGCTTCTGAATATGCTTTGATGATCATTTACCATTGTAAACCTGATTTCTTATACGTTATACTTTTAGAATTGAAAGAACTTTCTGAACATTCCCGGACGTTAAGGGAGGCGTGCGCACTCTACGCAACCTCCCCCCTTTCCCCTGCATACAGGACTGACTTGTGGTTGGTCATTTGTCCAATTACACCTCAGACCCTGATTAAATGGAACGGGCTGAATTTTTCTAACGAGATCCCGGCTGTCCCCATGAAATCTGTAAAAATTTGGGTCGCGATTACATGTATAATACCGGGCTAAGGATTAGTTTTCAGCCCGCTTAACCGGGCCAGCCCGTCTCATATAATCAGGGCCTCAGTCATTGAAAGCATTAACTAATGTATCAGACATATGCGAGTCACAATTGAAGAGTACAGTATTAAAGACCTTCAAAATACAAGAATTAGTGTCAAGATAGGTATCCCTTATTTTAAAGCGCCTCCCAATCTGATAGGCTCTATCACCACTAAGCTCTTTACTAAAATGCCCCTCTTTATATTTAACATTATATTTAATCCCATCTATAATAATCCCCCCCCGTCATTCAAATAAATAGGCCCACTCTTCCTATTAATTTTGCTCCAAAAATAAAACCCTCATTCGAAATTTTTCCCTTCCTTTGGGCAGAATAACTTGCACGCGAGTTCTCCATTATGTTTTCTCTAATAAAGCTCTTTTTGCAATAATCCCCGCCGCCCCCTCCCCCCCCATCCCC
>JAOTRI020129068.1:0-11549 GCA_028564885.2 Zoanthus sanctaehelenae
CAGCCATGAAGTAATCTCTATATATGTAACTTGTAATTTTTAAGTAAAAAAGATAAACCTTATGAAAAATATAAATAATAAAGTACCAAACTTCGGTATTATAAATGTTAAATATTAAGTCATGTCCTTATTCGGAATTACTGTATCATTCGTTCTATCTATCTTTTTATCTTTCCATCCATCTACGAGTCTGTCTCCATCTGTTTGTCTGTCTGTCAATTTATCTGATACTTTGTGATGTTTCACTTGCTGAAATGAGTGTTTTTCGAGTACAAATACTATCTTTCCTGTTACAGGAATGGACAACGATGAGAAGACAGGGTTTGTTTAGTAAAGGCAGAGCTAACTCAGGCAACTGGGTACGAATTCAGTCTTTTCATATCTTACTCTATTGTGTCTTCTGTGCAAATCTCCTTACTGAAACATTGTCAAACGTTACGTTAGGAATTTAAATATACGGTTAGTCTTCTCTTTTAGAATAAATAATTTGTTCAGTGCTAAAGGCCCATTTAAACATATCAAACATGTTGTTCAAACATCGTCAAACATTGTTGAACGCAGCATCTTTGACCCGTTTGAACAGCACAATCAAACATGTTGGACGATGTAGGATGAAGTTTGATGTTGTTCAAACTTTTTATCAAACATCGTCCAATTTACGCGCGCGTGATCAGAAACATGCAATCTTGTTAAACAAATTCATGGGCCTAGTACCGAGATCCAACATTGTTGGATAATGTTGAATTTGCTTGAACACTCGAGCATCCAACACTGATCAAACTCCATACAACACTGCCCAACCGTGTTAGATAATGTTTGACCAACATATTTGATCCATTTAAACGGGACTTAAGGACCCCATCCCAAACTGTCGCCTGTTGTGTGTTATTTGTAAACTTTGTTGTGCTGCCTGTAATGCCAGTTACATCGGTGAAACGAACCGACACCTTTCCACACGTGTACACGAGCATTTAGCCACTGCCAAAGCCTCTCATATTTTCAAACATCTTAACTTAAACTGCAGGTGTAAAAACATGGCGTCATTCGAATGCTTCAAAATAATTGATTTTGCTGAAACAACGTTCCAGCTAAAAATCAAACAGGCTTTATTCATATATTTTTGTAAAAACTCCATAACTGAGTGCAAATAACATTTATAATGATTAACAATTATAGTTCACATCCAATTCGCGCTGTATTTTCTACTGATGATAGCAAGAGACTTACCGAAACATGTAAAGTATTTAAACTGTGGCAATGGTCTTAAGATTCTTTATGAGTTTGATAATATCTAGATCCTCTGGAAACATTTTACTGAATTATGTCTTGTCTCTTTAATTAGATAACAAAACGTGGTGTATAGATCTATACCTTAAAGTCTTATATGCGATGTTATATGGCAATATTGAATAACTCTCCATTTGGGAGTTACATGTTATATTTTAATTTTTAATTAAATGCTGCTTGTTTGAAGATCTAACTTCCACCTGGTTAGCTTTGTTGGTAAAATGCCAATTTATTATGTGTCTGTCTGTCTTTTGAAGGGTCTCCATCCACCTTAAAGTGGTAAAGATGGTGTCCCTTATCAGCAGGCCATTGACCAGCTAGAAGATTTAACAAGTCTTTATTATCTATTAATAATTATTATTATTGCGTTGTAGCGACAATCAGAAGAGAACGTTGGTTCAGAACTCAAATGGTGTAAGAGAGAAAAGATTCAACTAAGGCGATTGAGAGAGGTAAGCTGGTGACAAGCCTGGATGATGCAACAGGAAATGGACACCATTAAAAATGCATGTTAAACATAGCGTTCATTATTCCTATACATGGTGTTCGCTATTCCTATACATTATTATTTCCTTACACTCTTGGAAAACTCCTAGTTTTGTGGACACATTTTGACCAACCAAACCTTCAGAAGCATTTAACTCATAATTATATTTTATGTAGACTAGATTTCATTGTTTTTGTGGCGGTTTTTCACACAATTTACTTCGGCTGGAAAACTGAAGAACAACACATTTGTTTTTGGTAGCATAGTTGTTAGTCATTGTGTTTTTTGGCAAGGGAGATTCTGGGGTTGGGTCCTGGTTAAATAACATTTCCACTCTGAAGAACTGGAAAACTTATGGAATTGTCTTAGTATCAGTCAGTTAGAACCAAGATCAAAGTACAGTGCCTGGTTATGATAAAAAAAAATTTTTTGACAAAGTATGCAATATTTGATGCTTCGTTTGCATGGGTTGCAGCAGTCGTGGAGTGCAGATGTGAGGTGAATTCACTCACTCTGCTGCTAAATGCTAAATTAGGTGATTAGACTGTTAATTTATAAGCAAAACTGTTTTCTCCACTGGAATTGGACTTTCAATCGTTTGTTTCCAATTGATTTTCTAAACCTGATGTTTTGGCGGATTTAGGGGGTGAGTGAACTGGGCAGCTTGTCACATCCTTCTTTGAGCAAGAAACTTAAAAAACATGGAATATCCAAATATAAAAAGAATGTGTAGAATAATTTAGAGGAAACTGTAACTCTTTTTGTCGCTTATAGAAAAGATAAATATTTTATAAGAAAGAACTTTTTTTAACCTGGTGAATTGGTACCTTGACATTCAAAACACAGCTCACACCTGACGCATGAAGATTTATTAGCCACTTCACTTCCCTTCCAAATAATCTTGGATGGATCTGCTCCAATGTTGCTCTAACCACTATGCTATGCTAAAATTGCCAGATTACAGCACTGATTATATTACCGTGAACTCTTAAAATATGTCTGGAATGTTTATTGTGTTTTAACCAATCACATAACAAACCGTTTTCTGTCGGCCTTGGAACAAATTAGTTGTTGTCATTTTGTTTTAACTTTCAGTCTTTTTACAAGTAAACATTTGCTTTTCCTTCCCATTTATTTACAGTATGTGCTATAATAGCGAAGAATACATTTGAGCGATTTCACGGTAATATAATTCGCGCTGTAAAAATTATATGTTTAATACGTCATATGTTTGAACGTATGCACAATTTTGGAGTTGTTTTGGATTCAACTATGAGGCATAAGGAAGAAATTGGTGTGAATCCAAGCTAATTTCAAATGATTTGTGACTATTTTTAAAGATGTTTTGATTATAGAACTACAACAGGGAATATTGTGTTAAATATGGCGCGCCGTTGCGGACAAAAATACTTGTTTGAAAATATATAAGACTTCTTAAGGGAATTGCACCACTTGTTACACAAACATAAGATGACTTGCTGGAGACATACAACTTGTAATGCAAAATATACGACTTGTTCCAGAAATATACGACTTGTTGGGTACTATGTAAAACTTGCTGAAGAAATATACGATTTGTTGGGTAAAATAAAATACTTGTCAAAGAAATATATGACTTGTTGGGTAAAATATAATACTTGTCAAAAAAATATATGACTTGTTGGATAAAATATAATACTTGTCAAAGAAATATTCAATGTGCATGGATTTCAATTTAATTTTTTTTTACATATGTTTCGTTAGAAACCTTTTCCTACGTAAGTGCTAGTACAAGTGTGTGAAGAACTGCGTGTTTTGTTAGCTTAAACAATGTAATAATTATTTTAACAGAGAAGTAGAAACTGTATAAGCCTGTAAAAACAAAAGTTTGATGTTAAAGTTTTTGACTTGAGAGTTAATTGTGGGCTTTTCTCAAAGGATGTGTAAAGCTTCTTTGATTTTGAGATCATATGCTGTTGTGAGCGACTTCAATTATTTTAAAACATTTTTCGGAACAATTAGAATGACCAGTATCAAAATTGATAAATTTTAAAACCTGCATGCTGACCGGTTGTCTTGTGGGCCATACAACCATGCAGTCAGCAGTTTCTAGACGGCTTTTGCTTGCAGTTTTGCCGCTCGAACTTCTAAATTAGACTGATTATGAGGAAAAGAAAGGGACAGCTCGCAGTTTACTGAATTGCAAGTAGAACTGCTTCACCTTCTATCAAAAGGGATCTATAACTTCAAGCATTTTTATTGCTTTTCTATAGACTCCCTCATCACTATTTCTATTTAGTATTGTATAGTGATCATGAACAATGTATTAGTGATGGAAGCAATAAATTGAAAATTGAAATTGAAATTGGGTATCAATAGCAATAGAAATAGTTTTTGAATGAAACCGCCACCCGTTACCCGCCACCCTTTACCCGCAAAAAAGACCTGCCGGGTTCGCTAGCGATTTCGATACCCCAGCGACTTTGACAATCTGTTTCGAGTCGAATTTATAAAACAATTAGTTTCAGATATTTTTTAAAATTGCAAAATTATTAAAAAGAGCAAACACAAAAGAACGGTTCAATAAGAAAATTGGATGGAGTACGTGAATCGCTGGCGATTTCGGTACCCCAGCACCTAAAAGACAAAACTGCTTTTTTATTACGACTGTCAATGACTTGAGAATCCGTTTCGAGTTGAATTTATGAAACAGTTAGTTTCAGGTATTTTATAGTAAAAGTAACAAACACAAAAGAACGGTTGAATAAGAAAATTGGATGCATCGTCCATTTGTTAGTATAAATCAAAAATGAATTTTACTTGTTTTTAAGATTTTGCAGAAACAACTTTGTTTCAGTAGTGCGCTGAAAAAGTGTCATTAGCAAAACTATAAAATACTCCGCCACTGCCGCATTTGGTTTTAGAGAACAAAAAAATGCGGAAAATAAATCATCATGTCATTGCCAACAGTTCCTAGTATTCTATTCCCCACAAATACCCTTTTCCCCAAATCGAGGGATTTCCAAAGAAGTTTTCATCCCTGGTAACTTGCAATAACCTCCTTTTCCCATCTTCACTTTAGATCTCGGATGAACTTCCTCTGTGGGGTGATAAATTTTATTGGTGGTGTCATAAGGTCCAGTTCAGCGCACATGGTGGTCAGTTAAACTAAAGAATCTCATTAGAATCTAATTTACATCTCATTATTTGACCACCATCTGCTATTGTGTCATATCCTCGCGGGACTAAGTGAAACCCAAGAATTGTTGATCTCATTGATATCGAAGCAATTAAGCTGCACTTCATATCATTACTGTTTCTTGGATATATTGTAGAAGACGCCTCCACTTCCAACATTCTCTAAGGGAGCAAGGAATCGCTGGGTCGGAAGATCATGGCCAATTTACATTGTGAAAATGGAGGGTCGTTAATTTTTCTTGGTTTTTAGAAAGGCGGTCATGTAATAAATTGTATCTAAACTTCAAATCTAAAAATGGGTCAAAAGAAAACTCAGCTAATTAACTTTTTACCTGGCCATGGACACTTCTACTTTGGTATAAAGTGAAGAGTTTTTTGAATCACACTATGAAAAGAGCAAACTATACATAGAATTCCTAAAAGATGATTGTGGTAGAATAACTTCAACAAAAAAGAAATGTGATTGATGTAAAGAACATGATTGGACTATCATAGAACCAAGTAAGAGAACACTTCGTCCCTATCCAGATACCACAAAACTACCAAACCATCATTACTTTTCGATTGCAAATACACCTATCCATAACGATGAGGCTACAAGAAGAGAACCAGATAACTACCAGCCTAGAGTTCAGTTAAGGAAGCTTTATGCAGAAGGTAAAAATAAGCAGCAACGAGGACGGGAACGTGAACGTGAACGTGAACGACAAAAAAATCCAAAATGGCGTCGATTTGGATCAACCACAAAATTGAGACTTTTTCCGGCTGCGCAAGATTATGATTGCGTTCTCCTAATGTCGAACGCAATAAAGTTCGATTATCGATTATCTGGAACATTTGAAGAATATTGAATTGAGAAAAGATGTAAGTGCTAAAGAGAGACGCCAAGCCAAGATAGTTCAATATGCCAATCGCGAAAGGCGAATCAAGGCGAATCCGAGGCCGGGTCCCTAGCCAAAGATTCCTTCAACTGATCAAAAATATCACCAAGCGGTTTCAAAAATAGTAATATACGGGCATATCCAAATCCTAAATCCTCCTTAAAGCGGCGCAAAGTGAACGGCTCAGTGCTTCCAGTAACAAACTCAACGTCAGAGCCATCTTCTTGCATCTTTGAACACTAAACGGTAATCCCCTGCATGGGTGAAATCGTTTATTGTATGCTTTGTGTTTTTTAAGCGCAGCCTTTAGAATATCCCCAGGTGTAGCTGATGCCAATACCCTGACAGGAAATCGTTCTCTCCGTTTACCCATGACACCCAACCAGATAGTAATTTCTGTATCTTCTATTCTCGGCTTCTTGGAATTTTGAACTTTAAACGACTGGCGCCTCTCCGTTTCTTTCAAAGACGTATATCTTTCAAAACTCGGACCATTTACATTAGAACGGGCTACAGGTGGAGTATCTGCCACATGGTATCCACACTTAGGACAAAAACGAGAGGAAGGAAGGAGCACAGCTCCACAATTAACACACACCGCCATTTTTTGCACATGTGGTCTAGAGTGTCATGCAATTTTCATTGGATTTGAAATGTTGTACTGAGATTTGAAATGTTGTACTGGGACTTAAAATGTTGTACTGTCAATGTTTTTGACCCGGGATCTCAAATTTGTTCTGAAACAAATGAATTTGTAGTGGGATTAAATTTTTTGTACTGGGATAATTTTTTGTACTAGAAAAAAACATTTTTATTCTGAGATAATTTTTTTTTTGTACTGGAGTAAATATTATTGTACTGGAATAAATATTGTTGCACTGGAATAAATATTTTTGTACTGGAATAATTAATGTTGTACTGAAATAAATATTGTTGTATGAAGATATACATTTTTGTACTGGGACAAAAGTTTTTGTATTGCCCTTGTGGGCCTCCGTAATGATCGGGAAAACGTCTGTTCCAATCAGGAGAGCTAAAGACACTATAAAAGTGGCTCAGCTCGACACGTGTATCGAATACCATAACCTTTTGGAGACAAAGATGTTTAAAGCAGAGAAATGTCGTTTTGTTGAAGCTCATATAGGTAAACTCATATGTGAAAAGATAGTTTAAGATACAAGTAAGGCTGTTGTCCCAGAATATGAATAACGAATTCGAATCAGAACAAATTAGATAGAAAGTGACAATAAAAGCGATGATAGCAAAAATGAAGCCAAATGAAATTCTCGTTGAATTTGGAAATGAATATGATACTCCGAAGAAGAATTGCAAAGCGAGGAAGTAGATGTGTCTCAAATGAATCAATAGTTTTAGTAGAAGGCCGGCAGACAATTGAAAGACACACTACGAAAATTGAGACAAGAATTTTTCAAGGATAAGAAATAAGTGTTGGCAATATCAAGAGAATTGTTCATTGAATTTTTGATAATAACAATAAAATCATACTTTGTATGGAGCCTGCAGCCATCAGCTAAAAACGATTTCAACCTTGTAAAAAGAGCGAAATAGTACCACATGAGCTCCTGCTAACAGAAATGGATTTATAAATCATAGTCCCAATTGCTTATAGCCCCAACTAGACGCTTCGATTTCCGAATTACTTGTTTGAAATTGATTAGTATAATTTCTTTGAAATCAGTTTTGCTTTCCAAACTCACTGAATGTTTACTTAAGCTCGCATTGCGTCTTTCTAGTACGCTTTCTGCTTCATGCATTTTATTTTGTAGAGACTAATTTTTTTTGTGGGGGGTCAACCAAGGGGTTCACTAATATTTGATGCTCAGTGAAAGGGGACTGACTTTTTTTTACAAAAGCTTAACTTGATAATTGATTCCTTCGCCCTCTCCCCCTCTTAAAAAATGATTGCTCCCTAAACTTTGCGGCTACGCAGTTTGACCAGAAGTACTCAATTTGCTGACTTGAAAATATCGGGTAATGATTAGATTCCATCCGTCATACCGCCCCTTTTCATAGAGACCTGGTAAGTTCTTCCGGCAAGTTTCTTGCTAGCGGGAATGAACTAAACACAACATGTGTTTTGTCTGCGAATACAGCCGCATTTTTCGGTGAGCGATGAAAGGCGGCTGTATTCCCAGGCTAGGCTTCATGTGTTATGAATACAAGAAATATTTCTTATGACAATCATGCAATTTCACAACAAAAGACTCGTTAACTTTCATTGGGACTGTATGGCAAGCCATTTACTGCCAAAAGTTATCCAGTTCTCTATATCCGCATTACGTATCGAGATACTCATACAACTGGTCCAGCTTTCCATACAGGGTATTCAGTTTCACACTTTTCCTATCGAGGTGCAGATACAATATGTCCAGTTTTCAATTCAAGATATTAGACGAAAACTCGACGAGAAAAAGCAATCTCGACGAAAACGCGACTGATTTAGAGAACTGGATGACTTCAGGCAGTAACGGCTTGCCATAGGACTGAATTTAATAATTACTTAACGGTCGCCTTGACCTGTGATATGAGGGTTTCATCTCAGTTGAGTTTCACAGTTATTGCCTTTGGAGTTTTCTTTTTTAAGTGATTTTCAAATGGACTGATCCATAAAAACTTAAAATAGCAACGATTTTAAACCCAAGGGTCAAAATCATGGATTGATATCAAAACATGAGCTAGATAACATTGTTATATGTATGATGATTCGATTTCTTTCAATAATTGGAAGAAAAAAAACCTGCCGGCACTAGACAAACGGAAATAATAAAGAAGTTTCCAGACTTCACTCTGAAAGGGCGATTTGACAGATTGAATCTAGTCATTACCTGAAAACAGGCCAGTTTTCGATTTGTGGCGCTGACCACAAGGATCGTGGCTCTGGGAACGAGATTGGGAAACTACTCTATCTAGACATATGGGCCCGGAAACTGAAACCTAAAATCTAGGTTTCTGGTCAATGGTCAAATGGATTATCTCAGAGCTCTTTCTTAGCGCTATCCAGAGAAGGAACGTTGGCCCTGGGGACTTGCATGAAAATTTAAAATTACAAAAAGTTATTTTAAAGGCTAGAAAGGTTAAATATATTCAAATAAAATGTTTTCGACTGTGCGGTTCTTTGTCCGTATATTGTAACCTTTCTAGCCTTTAAAAAACCTATTATGAAATTGTTTACGTAAAACAAACAGAATCTGTTAGGATAACGAAAAAAGCTCTGACTATTGTATAATCCATATCATTTAAAACATCTCAATAAAGTTAACTGAAACATTAATTGACTCATGTGTGGTATTTTTAAACTTCCTAGGATATTCAAAGCTATATGCAATATGGTAAAGCCTAAAGGAAGGGAGGTTCAATCCAAATGGTTAAATCTTCTTTCTCAAAAAATAATCCTTTACTAGCCTGTTTTTAGAGAAAATAAGCAACGGCTTGCAACTAAACGGCCTCACATCATGACCTTCCCCAAGATGAAGTAGAGTTAACGCCAAAATACTAAAAGTCCCACTTCAACGGTCACGGTTGTTGATCGACGAGATCTTGATTTCTCTCTTGACCGACTTTAAGCTTCATTCCTCCGATACATCCCGACAAAATTTATGCTGAAATCACAATTACAAGTTTCAAAATACGAATGGTGCCAAGGTCAGGACCATACTGAGGAATTCAAGGAATGCAGTCATATTCAAATCTACCAGTGAGTGCAGGGTTGGCGTATTGAATATGGGATAATCACGTGATTTTTGGAGGGCAGTTCGTCTATTGGCCGCGTGTATTGGTAATAATAACGGTTATTTGTCGCAATTTGTACAAATTTATTGGTAATGGACCTTGTGTGTTGAGCTGGTGACACAAACTCTGGGTCGGATAGATATTGTCGGGACCACGAAATCGAACCGCCATTGAAAAGCCTTTTACAGAAATTAACAAGATTTAGTACTTGTAAGAGAGTAACAAAGTTCCTTATATGCGTTCCGTTTGTCACAGAAGTTAACCGCATTGTTCAATAAAAGCCATTCGTAGATGCCCAAGAGTGCATTTTCCATTGTATTATATTTCAACTGCAGAATAGTTTTAAATAATTAAAGTAAAATTACTACTGGATATTAACCTGAAACTTAACCACGTTTCGCCTACTGGGCTTCTTCATGCACGATCGTTGGTGCAGGTCGAGATGCATGATGGGCCACCACGCATATTAGTTTAATGTCCAGTAATAGTTTTAGTTTACTTATTTAATTATCTATTCAACTGGATGCTCAATATTCACCGTTTTCTACATTTTTCTTGCTCGTGCAATATTTTTGGGATAACAGTATATACATATTTTACGACACGATTGTACGATTTTGCCCGGTGCACTTTGAATGTCGCTTGCATGCTCTATGTTTGCGCCGTTTGATTCACTAACTTTTTTTTAATAGTTTCATTTTATATTTAAAAGATTAATAACCGAATGCGAGGTCTGTATTTATGGATACATATAATTACCAGGTTTGTATAAACCAAATGGAATGCAGGGAATTACAAGGTCATATAATAATGCTATTTCGCTCATTTACCACTGTCACACAGCAAGTTACATTCACTGCTAAATAAAGGGTCTTTTGCAAGGCCAACTAACAACAACATTGTGAAAATGCGTTTTAGGAACATTGACTTTGAAAATAAAAAAAACTTGGTGGAAGAAATTTATGTCGGAGGAAAGACAAACGCCATTGTTGTTAGCTTTGGTTAAACTAAGGCACACAATGCAGTTTTAGTTAACTTCTTAAAAATGTTTATTGTTTCAAAAAATATCTAATCAAGTTTAAAGTGAATGATTAAGGTAGAAAAGAATTTGAACTCAATATAAAGCTACTCTAAAGGAAAAAGCTAAAAACTATTTATCAATTCAAGTAAAAACTATAAATTCATTTTTTCCTTTACTTCTTCACATTGTATAGTTTGATTAAGGTCTTCTTTGCATGAGGGGCATAAACAGGTAATTTCTCTGGCACTTTTTGTTTTTCGCACTGCAGACGAAACCCTCTGGACAGCAATTCTGACCGTCAGCGCAACAGGAGGCACGAGGAAGAGGACAACAATGACCTTTTCCACTAGTAGTGGGACAGCATGTATGGTGAGAAGCGCAAGGGTTTTCTTCGCACGTGACCAAATGATCCGAAGTTTTAAAACTACCAGAATCTGTTGGAGAGAAAAGAACATGTCCTTGCAAAATTTTTTTGCTATGGATTTTGCTTGACCGATCTTTCTTTTCTTTGAGCTCCAGGTTCAGCGCAGCTTCACTCTACGGAAATACATAAAAATACTTCTTAACTCGGTACATAGAAGGTAGGAAATGTGACAGCAACTTAACATTGTACATTCAAGAAAATAGTACATTGAACAAAATAAGAGTGTTAGCATCTTAACTTGGTACATTAACAAAATAAGTGTGTAAACATCTTAACTTGGTACATTAACAAAATAAGTGTGTAAGCATATTAACTTAGTACATTGAACAAAATAAGTGTGTAAGCATATTAACTTAGTACATTGAACAAAATAAGAGTGTTAGCATCTTAACTTGGTACATTAACAAAATGAGTGTCATAGAATATTAATTTTGGTAAAATATTAGCAAAGTCCCAGCTTACAAACTCAGACTCTGTCGAGGTTTTAGTTTGTGAACTTATTTTCTTCTTTATGTTTAATTA